>JAJIBD010014618.1:0-25984 GCA_021461705.1 Cryptotis parvus | reverse complement strand
TTGTGGTTTCTGTTTTCTCTCAGTTCAATAGCCTATGTGTGTCTAAGACCTTCAGTAACCTCGGAATCAATTCAGAATATTATTCCTTCTGTACTTTATACTATTGTTCCTCCACTGTTGAATCCCATCATCTATAGTCTTAGAAATAGACAGGTAAAGGAAGCAGTGAGGAAGGTAATGTTTAGAAAGATTTACTCAAGAAAATTGTAAAGATTTATTTAGTTTCATTCTAACTTCATCTGGTGAATTTTAATCTCATTTAATTATTTATCTATGAGTTGTAAACATTGCAATACTTTCACTAGCATCACATTATTAAAACCTGAATAAGCAATGATTTAAGATAATATTTTGTTTATCCTCTATAAAATGTTTATAGAAATTGTTTATTAATTCTGTATTTTAATGTACTATATAACTCTCTAACTATGTTGCATGGAACAAATGAACTATAACTCCCTAATTATGTTGCATGGATTAGCATTATTTGAAAGCTGCAAGGTATTAATCAATGTACTTGCTGAGTATTCTTTTTTAAAGATCTGATTTATTAAATATTTAGAAACATAAATATGTTGTATATGTCAAAAAAAGTTATGAAGTCAAATAAAAAGATAGCTTATAGGACTAATAATTTCATATTTAATAGTTAAAATGTGAGATAAAGGGCCAGAGAAATAGTGAGTGTAGCTGACCGTCATTCAACCCTGGGATTCAATATGGCCCCCTGAGCACTGCCAGAAGTATTTCCTGAGTACATAGCCAGGAGAACCCTTAAGCATCACTGGTTATGATCCCATCAGTCGAAAAATGTGAGATAAATATATAAACAATATTACATAAAACCAATTATTATCATTTGAAATTAAGCAACAGTGCTTTTACTTATATAAGATAAAGAAGTAATGAATCTAATATTTTTTTGAGCTTTTGTGAGTAAGCAAGGTATGTAGGAGGAATTATAACAGACATTTATAGATTTATTGTACTCTGTCTTTTCTTTAAGTTGTTTAACTGCTATTGTTTTGTTTCATCAATAATATCTTGTATATATTATCAATAATCTTTCCAACCTTCCACAACATTAGGTCAAGATCGGAAGATTTACATATCCCATATTATCTCATGTAGGACATCAGTGATAATCTGGTAGTTTAGAGAGGGAAAGGACTTTGGAGTAATAAAACCAGAGTATTCCATGACACTGCTATTTTTGTCAGTCTCCCTCCAAGCATATAGTTGTTAAAGGTGAAATGCCTGGATGAATTGCATCCTACAAACCCTGATGGGTTGGACACTTGAGTCAAAGGAGCTGGAGTAGCAGGTAAAGCATAAAACAGTGCTTTCTAAAAATTTGGAAGATTAAGTTTTTCATTCCTTGACTTATACAATGTGGGCAGGAAAAGTTCCCATAGCTACATTCTGACTCCTTTAAACACTATTTGTAAGAGGAAGTTAAAAACACAATATAAATATGTAAATATATTGAAGGAAGAGATATCAAATAATAAGAGATATGGCATTGAAAGCTTCACAAAAATTAGTATCATCTTATAATAACAAAACTGAACATTTATGGTAATGGAGTGATCAACAAATCATTAATCATTTGTAGGAATCAACATCCATCCAATAGACATTTATAAACCTATAAGAAATGGGTAATGGATAAATCTGCAATGACATTATATTGGTCATAGGCCACAGAAGTCAGTTTTGAAAAGATAAACCCTCAGTTCAACTAAAGTTGAAATAGAGGAATAAACATTTTTACTTGACTTCCTGATTCATGGGATGCTTGGGTGCACACACACACACACACACACACACACACACACACAAAACCCTACTATATGTTAATGAAATGTAAAATGGTGTACAGAGCAAAGCAAGACAATGTCTCAATGAATTAAAATAGAATCACCATATGCCCCAGCTTTTTCACTTATGGACTTATATTTGCATTATCATGTCTATAATAGTATTGTTCACAATAGGCAAGTGATTGGAGAAAACGAATGTAATTAATAGTGAATAAATAAAATGTGCAATATAGCTACAATGTTATATTATTGAGCCATAAAAGGAAATCAGTTATATAACAAAAACTACAACCCAGATAGATTATTTAGGACATTATTCTAAGTGAAACAACCAAGAAAAGAGCCTAAAAGCTGTATAGTTCTGATTATATGAAACATAATATAACAAAAATAGAATGCTCTTCAGAGATTCAGAGGTCAAAGAAATGGGGACTTGGCAAAGTGTTTGGTATTTTAGCTCTATTTTAAAAAAAATTATCTTTTATGAAGCCACCATCATTTATAAACTTGTTCATAAAAAAGTTTCAGGCATATGATTTTTCCAAGCCCAATTCCAATTCCAAGAAATGCCAGGGAGAGACTCTTGAATTGTATGCAGTCCACTCTCTTTATGTTTCTGTTGCTACTTGTCATTGGAATTATGTTATTAAAAATGCTTTGATATCTAAATATTGTAGTGTTTTGCCTAATTTTCCTTGATGCATTTTATGTATTATGATCTGATCGAAGGTCCACTCTGAATTGACTGTTGTGTATGCTGTGGTATATGGATTCAGATTAATTTTTAAAACATTTGTTAATCCAGTTTTCTCACTATCTTTTGCTTAAAAGGCTATCTGTACTCCACTTCATGGATCTGACTCCTGTGTTATTGATTAGCTGACTATGTATCAGAGGTATATGATTAAGTGTGAGTTTCTAATCCATTGGTCTGGAATTAGCCTATCCTTTTGATTACTATAGCATTATAGGCAAGTTTATAATTTGCTTAACAAGATACTTTTCAGATTCATCAGATTTGCAGCAATCACAGGATCTTGTTATTTCTCACAGCTAGTATCCCATTGTGTGTATATACTAAATATTCATTATCTGATTACTTTTATTTGCATTTCCAAGTTGATGCAAATTCTATCTTTGGTACTCGTGTGGTAATGATTAATGGTATGTGTGCATCCTTTTAAATAATTGTTTTTGGGTTTGGGGTTGATAGAAAAAAATTAGAATTTTTTGTATGATATGAAAAAAATTAGAAATTTTTATGATCTACAATTTCAAGACAGAAAACACAATATTTTCATGATCATGGTATCTCTCCTGACAGGTAAATATAAAAAAACACAATATTTTCTATTCATAATTTTTCCTAATGAATTTGTAAATGTGAGGTGGATTTTTTTGCCATGTATGTACTTTATTTTTTCAAGTATTTTATTATACCACCGTGAGATATACAATTACAAAGATATACAATTAAAAAGGTCATATTTGGGTTTTGGTCACACAGTGTTCCAGCACCCATCCCTCCACCAGTGCCCATCTCCCACCACCAACCTGCCTAGTTCCTTCCCACCTCCCCCAGACCGCCTCCATGGCAGGTTCTTTATTTCTTTCCCTTTCTCGCTCTTTCTTGTTTCCTTCCCTTCCAGACTATGGATTACAGAACATACATTAAAGGGTTGTCATGTGTATCTTTTTGCCTCTATTTAATGTTCGGTTCTAGGTTGGTATTAGTACTTTCAACAATTGTTAGCACACTGTTCCATTTTCTGTCTTACCTAGCCTCTGACTCCCACACATTTGTGATAATTTCCACCTTTGACAAGATGAGAAGGATATTTTATATCTCTATGTGAATTTTACTAGAGCCCATTCAAAGTCCTTAATTATCATCATAATTTTATAGTGATTGCATGGATATATATATATATATATATATATATATATATATATATAATGTGAATTTTACTAGAGCCTGCTCAAAGTCCTTGATTATCATCATATTTTCATAGTGATTGCATGGTATCAGAAAGGACTTTGAGTTGATTCTTCCAAGTGAATTGGATTAGAGGCGACAGGGCATAAATAGCAACAGTTACTTCAAAAAATCCAAAAGATTATGAGTTTACTATGAAGAATTATATGTCACCAAACCTGAACCTAAAAGAAATAAATGAAATCTTACAATCAAATGGACTACCATGTTTGAATAAAGAGAAAATATAAAATAAAGAAATTTTAAAAATCTCTATGTAAAAACCCCAGGCCCGATGAATTCATGAATGTGTCTTTAAGAACTTTAAAGAGACCTAGTACTCATACTTCTCAAGTTCTTCCAGAATATCAAGAAAACAGGTGTCTTACATAATACAGGAATCCTCCCAGTATTTCTCTAGCACCCAAGCCAGCCAGAGTAATACTGAAAAATTAACTTATGAACTAATATCCCTGTATCAACATAAAGACTCTTGATAAAATACTAATAAACACATCCAGTAATACAGCAAAAGGACTACAAACATTATCAAATAGAACTTATCACAAGGATGCAAGGATGGTTCAAAATACAAAAATAATTAGTACAACAAAAAGGAATGATAAAAATTATGTGGTTATAGTAAGCCACACAGAAAAGAAAAGGCTTTTGATAAGGTCTAATAATGATCCATGAGAAAACCCTCCAGAAATAGGGAAAGACGGAATATACCTTGTTACTAATAGCATGCATAACAAACCCACTACCAATATCATACTCATCAGTGAAAAACCAAAAAGCTCCTTCCCTGAAATTGGACACAATGCAAGGATGATCAATGTCATTGCTCTTATTCAACATAGCTTTGACAGTCCTAGCCACAGCAACAGACAAGCAAAAGATATCAAGGCGATACAAACTGGAAAATAAACCAAATGATCAGTTTTCATATAACATGATTATATATATTGAAAACCCCAAGGACCCCACCAAAAAAATTCTTAGGAACATTAAACAAATACAATATGGTAGTAGGATACAAATTACTGCACAAAAATCTGTGGTATTTCTGCATACAAATAATGAACTAGAAAAAGATAAATTAAAAAGACAATAACATTCAAAATGATGTTCGAATACCTAGGAATCACTTAATAAAATAAGTAAAAACTTTACAGTAAACTCTATAAAGGAAATAGGAGAGTTAAAAGAAATTGAAGAGGACACCATAAAATGAAGTGTTTTGGTTCTTGGTGTATTGGAAGTGTTAACATTGTCAAAATGACCTTAATATCCAAAGAGTTATATATATTCAATAGAATAACCATTAATATGATGGCATTCCTCAAATACTTGTAACAAAACACTAAAATTTTATGGAATCATAAAATTATCCAAATTAGCAAGAATAATCTTGCTAATTGTTCTTAGCAAGTAACTAACAATAAAGTATTCATAAAACACTCAAAAAACAATGATCCCATAAAAAATACAGGAATTAAAAATGAATACTCAGAATACATGGTTGATATGCATATGAAAACATTCTTATATCACATATTATTAGAGACTGCAAGTCATAAGTGTAAGGAGAAATCACTTTATATACACAATATATCCACTAGGAAAGGTTAAATAGTGCTTTGCAACTTTGATTAAACTGGAGGATATCGTGTTAGGTGGGATAAGTCAGAAGGAAAGAAGACAAATACTAGATGATCTTACTTATCTAGTATAAAGAGAAACAATACAAGGACGTGGAAGGTGTCAAATTATGACAAATTCTGACCCATGGATTTCATAATTGAGATAGCCAAATAACGGGGAGATAGACTTAAAATAATTAAAGACTGTTAGTGGAGGGATCTTAGGCACATTGGTGGTGGTGAGGTAAATGTATCATAACCATTATTGTGATCATTATTTTAAACATATGACAAAAACTACAATATTTAAGTAATAATATTATCAAGGGGGGTATGGTGGGAGACTAGGTGAGGACCTAAAGACACCGAGAGGGATGCTGGAACAGGTGATGGATGTGGAGTTTAATATCATATATCTGAAACTATATTATTAATAGTATTCATAATACCACAATCAAATCCTCTTTGTCATTTTATTAAAGGAAATCATGATGTCTGTAGGAACCAGACCAAGAGCCTTGGGCATTTTGGGGGAAAAGGCATGCCTCCTTCTTTGTGAGCACAAACTCTCCAAAGCACTGAGTCATTATCCTTGATTCTGGGAAATGAGCCTGCATTCACCCTCCAGGTCTTAATGTACCTCTTAAGATATGAGATCATAACTGTGTGTCCTCAACTGATTACGGCAAACAAGTAACATAATCCTGGCGCATGCTCCTGAAAACTGATGTAGCCCTTTTTTTTTTTCCTTTTCCTTCTTTATTTTTTAAAAAAAAAATTTTATTTTTACAATTACAAAGATATACAATTAAAAAGTTCATATTTGGGTTTTGGTCATACAGTGTTATAGCACCCATCCCTCCACCAGTGCCCATCTCCCACCACCAACGTCCCCGGTTCCCTCCCCCTCCCCAGCCCTCCTCCATGGCAGGTTCTTTATTTCTTTCCCTTTCTCTCTCTTTCGCTTTTCCTTCCCTTCCAGACTATGGATTACAGAACATACATTAAAGGGTTGTCATGTGTATCTTTTTGCCTCTATTTAATGCTCAGTTCTAGGTTGGCATTTGTGCCCTCGACAATTGTTAGCACACTGTTCCATTTTCTCTCTTACCTAGCCTCTGACTCCCACACGTTTGTGATAATTTTCACCTTTGACAAGATCTCCTGATACATGTTTCACTTGACCTTGGATATTGGTATCATAATATGTACATATATATTTATGTTATGCAGATAAATGCAGTCATTCTGTGTCTGTCTCTCTCCTTCTGGCTAATTTCGCTCAACATAATCTTCTCCATGTCCATCCATTTATAGGCAAATTTTATAACTTCATTTTTTCCTAACAGCTGCATAGTATTCCATTGTGTAGATGTACCAAAGCTTCTTTATCCAGTCATCGATTTTCGGGCACTCTGGTTGCTTCCAGATTCTGGCTATTGTGAATAATGCTGCTATAAACATAAAAGTAGGGATGGTGTTTCCGCTGTGTATTTTTGGTTTTCCAGAGTAGATTCCCAGGAGTATGGCTGGGTCAAATGGGAGTTCAATTTCTAGTCTTTGGAGGAATGTCCATATTGCTTTCCAGAAAGGCTGTACCAGGGGGCATTCCCACCAACAATGGATGAGTGTCCCCTTTTCCCCATATCCACGCCAGCACTTGTTGTTCTTGCTCTTTTGAATATGTGCCAGTCTCTGTGGTTAAAGTGGTATCTCATTGTTGTTTTGATTTGCATCTCTCTGATGATTAGTGATGATGAGCATTTTTTCATATGTTTTTTGGCCATTCGAATTTCTTCCTTGCTGAAGTTTCTGTTCATTTCTTCTCCCCCATTTTTTTATGGGATTGTTTGTTTTCTTCTTGTAAAGTTCTACCAGTGCCTGATAGATCCTGGATATTAACCCCTTATCAGATGGGTATTGGGTGAATATTCTTTCCCATTCTGTGGACTGCTATTGTATCTTAGTCACTGTTTCTTTTGAGGTGCAGAAGCTTTTTAGTTTCATGTGGTCCCATATGTTTATATTTTCTTCTAGTTGCTTTGTTAGTAATGTCTCACCTTTGAAGATGCCTTTAGCTTCAATATCGTGGAGGGTTTTTCCTATATTTTCTTCAATGTACTTTATGGATTCAAGTCTGATATTGAGATCTTTAATCCATTTTGATCTGATTTTTGTGCATAGTGTTAGACACAGGTCCAAATTCACTTTTTACACCACTTGTTGAAGAGGCTTTCCTTACTCCATTTTAGACTCTTTTCATGTTTATCAAAGATTAAATGATCATATGTTTGAGGTTGGGTGTCAGGATACTCAATTCTATTCCATAGGTCCACAGGTCTGTTTTTATTCCAATACTATGCTGTTTTAATTACTACTGCCTTGTAGTACTGTTAGAAAAAGACCAACAAAAGGGAGCCCAACCCAGGCAGAAAAAAGGAAATAATAAAACTTAGAGAGGAAATCAATGAGTTGGAAACAAAAAAAAAACAATCCAAAAGATTAACGAAACCAAGAGCTGGTTTTTTGAAAAAATAAACAAGATTGACAAACGTTTGGCAAGACTTGTAAGAACAGGGAAAGAGAGAACCCAAATAAACAGAATCAGAAATAAAAATGGTGACATCACAACAGAAACCACAGAAATCCAAAAGATCATCAGAGATTACTTTGAGAGCCTGTATGCCTTAAAACATGAGAATCTAGAAGCAACGGATAAATTTCTGAAGTCCTATAACCTCCCATGGCTGAAACAAGAAGTCCTCCAATGCCTGAGTAAGCTTATCATCATCCAGGAAATAGAAACAGTAATTAAAAGTCTGCCCAAACACAAAAGTCCAGGTCCAGACATATTCACTAGTGAACTATACCATACCTTTAAGGAGGACCTACTGCCAGTCCTTTTCAAGCTCTTCCAGGAAATAGAAGAAACGGAAACACTCCCAAACAGCTTCTATGAGGCACATTTAACCCTGATACCCAAAGCAGGGAGAAACAACACAAAGAAAGAAAACTACAGACCAATATCCCTGATGAACACGGATGCTAAGATCTTCAACAAAATACTAGCAAACAGAATCCAAAAGACTCATCAAGATGATTATACATCATGTTCAAGTAGGATTCATCCCAGGAATGCAAGGATGGTTCAACACTCGCAAGTCAATCAACATAATACATTATATCAATAAGAGAAAAATAAAAACCATATGATCCTATCAATAGATGCAGAGAAAGCAGTTGACAAGATCCAGCACCCATTCATGATTAAAACCCTCCAGAAAATGGGAATTGAAGGGACTTTCCTCAAGATAGTTACAGCCATCTACCAAAAGCCCACAGCAAGCATCATTCTAAATGGGAAAAGTTGAAAGCCTTCCCCCTGAGATCAGGGACAAGACAAGGTTGCCCACTCCACCTCTTATATTCATTATAGTACTGGAAGTACTTGCCATAGCAATCAGAGAAGAAAAGGACATCAAGGGCATCCAGATAGGCAAGGAAGAAGTCAAGCTATCATTATTTGCAGATGACATGGTATTATACCTAGAGAACCCCAAACTCTCTACCAAAAAACTCCTAGAAACAATAGACACATATAGTAGAGTGGCAGGATACAAAATCAACACGCAAAAGTCAGTGGCTTTCCTATATACAAATAACGAAAGAGAAGAAAGGGATATTAAGGAAACAATTCCATTCCCAATTGTGCCACAGAAAATCAAATTCCTAGGAATCAAGTTACCCAAGTGTGTAAAGGATCTTTACAAAGAAAACTACAAGACACTGCTCCAAGAGATAAAAGAGGACACAAGGAAATGGAAACATTTTCCCTGCTCATAGATGGGGAGAATCAACATTGTCAAAATGGTAATACTCCCTAGAGCTCTGTACAGGTTCAATGCAATCCCTATAAGGATACTCATGACATTCTTCAAAGAAATTGACCAAACGCTCCTGAAATTTGTATGGAACAATAAACCCCCAAGGATAGCTAAAGCAATCCTCGGGAAAAAGAAGATGAGAGGCATCACCTTTCCCAACTTCAAACTGATGTAGCCCTTTCTAAAAACTACGCCTATCTATAAAAACAGATGAATAAAATGTATGGATCTGCAACTACTCACCATGTCTCACTTGTTCTTTTAGCTTGTTATTTCTGAGGCCCAAATTAAAAATGGGAAATATAGACAACATATTCTCCAGAATTTCCATTAGATATCTACTCATAGCATAATAAATAAATTCATTCCATAAAATATGTGCATTCTTATTTCATTGAAGTCAAATGAAATAATAGTCAAAATATAAAGATAATTATGTATTTTAGGATAAATTAATTAAAAGATGTGGTATATATAATGGTGTATATAACTGTGGAATACTGCTAATAATAAAAATGAAATATTGTAATTTTCTACAGTATAGATGAGTGGTAAATTGCAGCAAACATTTGGTGCTTTCCATTGATATTGTTGAGTGTCATAAAATTTCTGTAATAAAACCTTTTCAATGACATGAAAATCCTGTAGAATTACGAACGTGAAAATGAAAACTGATACGTAGACACATTTATTTCAAAGAGACATTTGAAATTCTCTTTGAAATTTCTTAGACTGTTGGTAGAGGACAACAGTTCTTACCTTCGTTGTCACGCTGAATATTGAATCTCACTCTCAAGGTAGTTTTTATTTTCCAGGATTTCTAAAAACTTTGCCTTAAAATGATATATTTGTGTTTAACTCCATAGATTCTCCATAAAAAGTAACATCATTATTTAACTTATGTTCAGGTGAATTTTTTACATAATTTTACAATTTTACATAATTTATGATTTCTTACATGTGGATGAATAATTTATATAGTTTCCTTGCACAATATATCATAAAATTATGGTTACTAATAAATAATTTTCAGCTATTTGATCATTGCATTGTTTATTCTGTCTTCCAAGCTTGAAATATAATGTAAATAATTCATATAATAAACTCTTAGTTTCTTACAAAACCAAAATTTAATTCCAGGAGCAATAGTAAGGGCTCTTGTTTATCTTCATTATTATTATTACTGTCCCTTCATCTCTGAGGGCCCCAACAGAGGTAATATAATAGGAACTTTCTTTCCAAAAGGGACTGATGTAGTTAAAATAATCTTGGCTTTGTTTCCTTAGAATCTACCAAAGTTGAGTTGGTGTTTAGGGAATAAACTTGGAATGAACCTCCTGGGTTACTTAACCTTATTGCATTTATCTTTTGAGAATAGTTTTAAGACTCAAAATAGCATTGTAAAATAAATAACACTTTTACATTTCTATAATTTCCACACACATATTTTTCTAGATTTATTTTATGAATAAAAAATATTCATAAATATTTTATGAAGAGCTGCTACTGGCTCTCCCTGTGCCCAGCCACTCACGAGGCACCCAAGAGGGATGGCGGGTTCTAGCCCTGGCCTGCCACCCCAGCAGAGCCTTGCAATAAGCCAGATGACCCCCCACTCCATGAGGGCCTCCATTTTCCACATCCGGACTTCCCTCTCGTCACAACTCCACCCAGCAGACCAGCCTATCAGCGCCCGGCTCACGCAGCCGCTTGCGTCCCAAAGGTTCATCAATAAATGCTGGACTTAGAGATGACTACAAGAGTATGCTACCTGCACGGCAGAGCCTGGCAAGCTACCCGTGTTGTATTTGATATGCCAAATACCAATAACAATTATAGACCTCATTCCGGAATGGATTGGGGCTCTTTATGTTCCTGGAGCAAGCAGATGCCTTGGGCTCTACTAGCATGAGACAGGACATATGGAGATGTTACTGGGGCCCGCTCGAGCAAATCGATGATGAACGGGAAGACAGTGATACAGTGATTTTAAACAAAAATATTTAATCGTTCAAGACCTATTAAAATATTTAATAGGTCAAAAATGATATTTTTAACTAATCTGCAAGATTAATTTGTATAATCTAGTACATTGTATACAAGAGGTAAGTAGGTATTTTTAATGATCTTGTCTTCATTAAAATTGATTAGGTACAAGATATCTTTCAGTGATCTGTTTTGGTGCTTTTCTGTTGCATTTTTTCAAGTTGCTTTGTGTATGTAGTTCTTCAGCTATTAAAGTAGCTAATGGCATTTAGAATACAAATGACTGCTTGACATATATTGCTGGTTTAAAAAATGGCTAAGACAAGGGACACAGACACATGGGCAGAACTGCCATCCAGGTCTCCCCATGCTCAGCTGACCATAAAGCATCCAGGAGGGAGGATGGGTTCTGGTTCGGGCCTGCCACCCCAACAGGGCCTCGAAAGAAGCCAGTGAAACCTCGCTGACCATAATCACAGGCATTTTCAATGTCAGGATTCCACAGCTCATAAGAGCCCCACCTAAGAGAGCAGCTGATTTCAAGCCCAGGTATGCGGGTCTCGGCAGCTAAAGTCACCAGGCTTCCATGGAGATGGAGCTGGGGTCCCTTTCCCCCACCTCTGTCCTGTCAGGGAGGCCTGGTGGGCCCAGCCACGAACTGCCTCTGAACTGTCAGCCATAATGCAGAGACGCAAACACATGGGGCAGAGCTGCCCTGAGGCACGGGCTGTCTTGTGGCAGCGCATTACCTCAGACTACCAAAAAGCAACCATGTTCTAGAAGCTCAGAAAGTAGATTCAAGAACAGAATTGGACCAGATTTGCCTACAACCAATTCGGGGTGGGGGACGGGGATGGATTTATCAATAACATTGCTATGTATGTACTTTAACGGTCAGGTCAATATAATTAGTGCCAGCTGAGGGAGCAGGCATAGGGCTGGGGAGTGCGTGGGAAATGAGGGTGTTTGGTTGTGGGAACACACTGGTGATGGGAGTGGTATTGAAATATGAATCTTTCTAACAACTGTATTATGAAAATATTTTTACTTTGTAAATCACAGTGTTTCAATAAAAAAGAAATAAAAAATAAAAAGAAATAAAAAATAAATAATAAAAAAAGAAATAAAAGCTTAAAAAAATGGCTAAGACTTTATCTTCTTAGTTGCATGGTGAAAATCACTGTATGCTTTGTAAATGTCGATCTTACGGTGTTATAATAAAACTAATAAAAATAGAAAATCTCTGTATGATTCCAATTGCTTGTTATTATCAAACCTAAAAATCACATGCAAAGAAAAGACTGCATTTTATCAAAATGATAATTGATCTGGATTTAGACAGTATGTCAATCTCTATTGCTTCTATTTGCAACTGTGATGATACTACTTGCCTTTGTTATTTTTTTTCTTGTCACTTTTTTCCTTATTCTTCTTATTCAATGCACTGTGACACTTAGGATGCAGAGAGAGAGAGAGAGAGAGAGAGAGATGAATTATGCAGTGTAAGTAGGGATGCAGATGGCTCCAGAATAGGATGCCATAGATGGCTATTTGAAAAATGGCTAGTTCTTGACATAACTAAAAATTTACTAAGACCTTATATTTAATTTTGAAACCTATCACTGTTAGACTAGTTTCTCATCATTATTTTCTTGAAAGTCTTTCGTAAGAAAAGAGAAATCTTCTTTCTTTTGTGAAATTACTTTTTAGAATAGACCAGCTTTATACCCATTTTCTTATCTTGATCTTGAGAGAGATATATATGTTAAATGTGTGAATGCCTAGATTTTAGAAAAGTCAGGAAGAATATTAAGGCTCTGAATGTATCATTTTCGCATAGTCAATTATAACAGTTAAAGTCACTGTATCACTGTCTTTCTGTTCATCATCGATTTGCTCGAGCGGGCCCCAGTAACATCTCCATATGTCCTGTCTCATGCTAGTAGAGCCCAATGGCATCTGTGCATTATGCCAATTGTGGAAAAAAAGACAGTTATTTTCTTAGAATTTTGAGTATAAAATTGCTGATGAAATAAGATATTTATTGTTAGCTAGAGAATTATAAATGTGTAGCACCTATATTGAGAAAAAGATAATTTTCTAGTCTGTAATTCAAATTTAATGCATGGTTTCTCCTCTATATTTTAGATATTATTTATTTTAAAATTGGAGCCCTGTAGCTTCCGGGACCGGCGGCAGTCTCCCCACCAGCGGCAGTCTCCCCACAGGTGTGTGTGTGACCCCTGCATCTCCACGGACCCAAGTTGCCCCAGGGAAGAGCGGAAACTCCATCAACGGGAACCAAGGCAAACTGCCTTGGTTTCACCACGGACCCTTTGGGCCCCTGGCGCTCCGGGAACATCCCAAAACTCAAAGCGGCGCTGACGCGCTAGCGTCCGTGCAACCCTCTTTACTACCTATCTTGCATTAGGTACCAGTGAACCTTGATTCCTACATCCTTGCTACCTACCCAAACTCTGCAAACAGACCAGACACCTACTAACTGTACTATCTAGTTCCCTAAGACCCCATGTTTGCAACCTACAATAGTCATAATGGTAAAGCAACGCAAAATTCCATCAAGCTCTGTGAGTGAAATCACTAGTCCAGATGAGCCAAGCAATACCAATGGGTTGTATAACCCCTCTAATAAGGAATTTCGGAAAGAAATGTTAAGAATTCAAAAGGAATTCAAAGAAGCAATGGAATGCAAACTCAATAAAATACAAGAGGACATGATAGAAGAAGTGAGGAAAATGCAAATGGAAATAACAGTTAGTAAAAATGAGGTAAATGAAATTAAAAACACAATGGAAAGCCAGCATAGCAGAATAATAGCTACTGAAGAAAGAATTAGTGATCTCGAGGACGAGTTCCAAAGATTCGCTACACAACACCAGAAGGTAGAGAAAAGACTCACAATTACCGAACAGACAACAAGAGATAATTGGGATGAAGCCAGAAGAAGCAACATAAGGATCATTGGGGTCCCAGAAGGCCAAGAAGAAAACCCTGATGAAGAAGAAACTGTCAAAGCCAAAATTGCTGGGAAGTTCCCGAACTAAAGAATGCTTGCCTCAAGATCCAGGAGGCCCGTAGGATACCAGCTAAAAGACACCCCAACAAGAATACTCAAAGACACATCTTAATAAAAATGACAAAAACTATAGATAGAGATAGAATACTGAAAGCAGCAAGATCAAAGAAGGAAATCACATACAAAGGTACATCTCTAAGATTTACAGCAGACTTCTCTGATGAAACACTCTGAGCCTGAAAACAATGGTGGGATATTGTGAAAAGACTCAATGAACTGCAGGCCTCACCAAGAATTCTTTACCTGGCCAGACTCACATTCAGCTATGAAGGAAAGATACACAACTTCATGGATAAGCAACAACTCAGGAACTTTATGGACTCAAAACCAACCTTAAAAGAAGGTCTGAAGGGTCTACTGTAATATAACCAAACCCATAAGCACAACAAGCACAAACAGAAAGATGACACAAAATCTGATGACAATAATCTCTCTCAATGTCAATGGTCTAAATGCATCAATTAAGAGACACAGAGTAACAAAATGGATAAAAAAATTGAACCCAACATTCTGCTGTCTACAAGTAACGCATCTGAATAATCAGAACAAACACAGACTCAAAATCAAAGGGTGGAAGACCATTCTCCATGCAAACAACTCCTCCAAAAAGGCTGGTGTGGCCATATTAGTATCAGATAATATAGACTTCAGGCTGAAAAAGGTTAAAAGGGACAACGAAGGCCATTTCTTATTACTTAAGGGGTATGTACAACAGGAAGAAATTACACTACTAAACATATATGCACCCAACGAGGGGCCAGCAAAATATATAAAACAACTGCTAAGAGACCTCAAAGAAGACATTAACAGTAGCACAATAATAGTTGGAGACTTCAACACTGCTCTATCAACAATGTATAGCTTTGGTACATCTACACAATGGAATACTACGCAGCTGTAAGGAAAAATGAAGTTATAAAATTTGCATATAAATGGATGGACATGGAGAAGATTATGTTGAGCGAAATTAGCCAGAAGGAGAGAGACAGACACAGAATGACTGCATTTATCTGCATAACATAAATATATATGTACATATTAAGATACCAATATCCAAGGTCAAGTGAAACATATATCAGGAGGTCTTGTCAAAGGTGGAAATTATCACAAACGTGTGGGAGTCAGAGGCTAGGTAAGACAGAAAATTGAAGAGTGTGCTAACAGTTGTCGAGGGTACTAATGCCAACCTAGAACTGAGCATTAAATAGAGGCAAAAAGATACACATGACAACCCTTTAATGTATGTTCTGTAATCCATAGTCTGGAGGGGAAGGAAAATAGAAAAAGGGAGAAACGGAAAGAAATAAAGACCTGCCATGGAGCAGGGCTGGGGAGGGGGAGGGAACCAGGGACGTTGGTGGTAGGAGATGGGCGCCGGTGGCGGGATGGGTGCTGCAACACTGTATGACCAAAACCCAAATATGAACTTTTTAATTGTATACCTTTGTAATTGTAAAAATAAAAAATTAAATAAATAAATAAATAAATAAATAAAATAAAATATAAAAAAATAAAATTAATATTATTTTGCTATTAAATTTCAAGACAACAAAATTAGAATAGGGAAACTAAGAGAGATCCTAGTCAACTTGTGTCTATCCAATAATTTTGCTTTAGAAATAAGCTGTAATTTTGTTTTGTAACAGAAATAAATGTAACTTCCAAGATCTGGAACTACACATAAGTGATAAACATCAAATTTCACAGTGGTTTCCTTCGGTCAAGACCCATGAGAATGATATTATGACCAATATCACCATGTAGCAGTCTTTTTTAAGTCCGGCCCATGTATGCTGATCCAGAGACTCACAGACATGGGGCAGAGCTGCTCTTCATGTGCCCAGCTGATCACGAGGCACCTGGGAGGGATGGCGGGTTCTAGCCCTGGCCCACCACCCCAGCAGAGCCTCGCAAGAAGCCAGACGACCCCCACTCCATAAGGGCAGCCATTTTCCACATCTCGACTCCCCTCTTGTCAAAAACTCCACCCAGCAGAAGAGCTGATCACAGCCTGTGCAAGCGGCCACATGGTTTATCAATAAATGCTGGAGATCAGAGGTGACTACAAGAGTATGCCACCCGCACAGCAGAGCCTGGCAAGCTACCCGTGTCGTATTTGATATGCCAAATACCAGTAACAATTATATTCCTTATTCCAATGACCTGATGGAATTGTTTGAGACTCTTTATATTCCTGGAGCAAGCAGATGCTCTTGGGCTCTACTAGCATGAGACAGGGCATATGGAGATGTTACTGGTGCCCGCTCAAGCAAATCGATGATGAACAGGAAGACAGTGATACAGTGATACAGTGATCACTATGTTGGCAACTGAATTCATCCTGCAGGAATTTTCAGATATCTGGGAAGAGCAAGTTCTCCATGCTGTGCTATTCATACTTATCTGCCTGATAACTCCTGTTGGCAACCTTCTCATTGGTCTTACCACTTTATACCAGTATCTTCATAGTCCCATAATTTTTTTTCCCGAGGACACTGTTAAATGTCTACTTCATTTCTGTCACAGTTCCCAAAGCCATTACTCAGTCTTTATACAAAATAACTCCATATCATTTCTAGGATATATGGAACAACTCTTTTTGATCATTTCACTTGTTTGTCATTCCCAACGTTTTCCTTCTGAAATCCGACATGCCATTTCGTCGGTAAAGAAGGGAACAGCACCAGGCCCAGACAAAGTCAGACCCGAACACCTGAAGAATCTGCCGTCGGTACTCATCAATACACTAGCTCAGCTCTTCACACGCTACCTGTCTGAATGCAAGGTGCCCTCCCAATGGAAAACCAGCAGGACAGTTCTATTGTTCAAGAAGGGAGACATTCAGGACACCGGCAACTATCCCCCCATCTGCCTGTTTTCCGTCATCTACAAGCTGTTTACACGAGTCATCCTGAACAGGATTGGCAGAACACTAGATGAAGGACAACCATGCGAACAAGCTGGCTTCCGGAAAGGATTCAGCACAATCGACCATACCCACACAGTAACCAAGCTCATTGAGGTTTGTAGGGAGTACAAGATGCCGCTCTGTCTCACGTTCATTGATTTACAGAAAGCCTTTGATTCTGTGGAGGCTGAAGCGGTCATCGAAGCCCTAGCCAAATAGGGTGTTCAAACCCAATACATCAAGATCCTTCGTGAGCTCTATTACGGATTCACCACCAGGATCTCACCATTCTACCAAGAAGTGATCATTGATGTCAAAAGAGGGGGTTCAACAGGGTGATACCATTTCACCAAAACTCTTCAGTGCCACCCTTGAGAACATCATGCCACAATTAGAATGGGAAGGAATAGGAGTGAAGATAGTTGGTCGACAACTACACCACCTCCCTTTCACTGATGATATCGTTCTAATAACATCAAACATTATCCAAGCAGCACAAATGCTGGCTGATTTTGACCGAGAATGTGGAAAGATAGGTCTATAGCTGAATCTAAAGAAAACTATGTTTATGAAAAATGAACTAGTTCCAGAGGCCCCATTCACTCTCAATGGAATAGACATCTCTGAATACAGCAGTTATGTGTACCTAGGTCAAGAGAGAAGTCAACATATGAGCAACATAAAACCTGAGCTGCGCAGGAGGAAGAGAGTGGCATGGAATGCCTTCAAAGGCATCGAAGAAATAGCTAAAAGGACAAAGAACCTCTGGCTCTGGGCACATCTCTTTGACTCCACCATTCTCCCTGCATTAACTTAGACCTCAGAGACCTGGGCCCTTCGGAAGCAGGATGAGAATGCTATTTAGGTCTCCCAGAGAGGAATCGAAAGAGCTATGCTTGGAATATCACGCCTCACTCAAGTGAGAGAAGGATTCTGGAGTTCTGACCTCCGTCGCTATTCCAGAATCAAGGACGCTGTCTCATTTGCCAAGGCATCGAAAATCAGATGGGTTGGACATGTAAAAAGATTTGGAGACAACCGCTGGACTAGAGCCATTACTGACTGGATACCACAGGATGTCAAAAGATCACATGACCGCTCACATACAAAATGGTCAGACTTCCTTGTCAAGATCCTGAAGGAATGGTTTGAGGTTCTTCATATTCCTGAATCAACCAGATGCCATTGGGCTACATTGGCACGTGATAGGGTCCAATGGAAATGTTACTGGTGCCCGCTCGAGCAAATCGATGAATAACGGGATTCAAGTGAACAAGTGATCACTTACTTGTACAGAGTTGGTTTTGCTCACAGTGATTTCCTATAACAGATATACACAACTATTTGCTGACTCTTACATTACCATCTCATCATGTGGAAAGGACCTGTGAGCAAATGCTAGCTGCTTCCTGGTTCAGTGGGATTATTTCTGTGTTTTTTTTCCCAAATACTTCTGCTACCTTCTCCATACCATTTTGTGGGTAAGATTTTGTCCATCAGTTCTTCTGTGAGATCCCTCATTACTATCCTGGTCAGAGAAGTACCTTGTTGAGTTTAGAGCCATAATTAAGTTTGTAGCCATAAGTAAGTTTGTAGCCATAAATAAGTTTGGAGCCACAATGTCCTTAGGTATTCATGTGTTTCATTTCCATCCTTGTTTCTTCATAACATCTCCACAATTATGAGGGTTCCATCAGTGGAAGGCAGGTCAAAAACCTCTTCAACGTGCGTTCCTCATCTACTAGTCATTAATATTTTCCTCTACATAGGGTCCATTTCATACCTAGAGTGCAAAAATCTTGGAATTTGATGGTATCTGTCTTCTATACTGTAATGCCACCAATTCTGAAACCCATCATCTATAGCTTGAAGAACAAAGACATGAAGACTGCCTTCTGGAAAATGTTGAGACAAACTGCCTTTATAGATAACAAAAATGACGCATGGCAGAGCCTGGCAAGCTACCCGTGTCGTATTTGACATGCCAAATACAAGTAACAGTTATAGACCTCATTCCCATGACCTGATGGAATGATTTGAGGCTCTTTATGTTCCTGGAGTGGGATGATGCCCTTGGGCTATCTCACATGTGACAAGACGTATTGAGGTGTTACTGGTACCTGCAAGAGCAGATGGATGATATATAGGAAGACAGTGATAGTGACAGTGAACAAAAATGACAAAAATAAAGGTAACATCCAAATTTCAATCTTTTAAAACAAATGTAAAACAACTTCAGAGACAGTAGCAATCTTCTTGCTATTAAATAATATAAAATTTATAATTTTATTCACATTCGAGGTAATTTTTCATATCACTTCAAAATAAAATAATAATATATAAATGCAATGCACATAATACACATACACTATATATATATATATATATATATATATATATATATATATGCACATATACCCTGTATCTCAAGGTGTTTCAGGTGTGGCTGTGGTGCCTGGCTGTGCCAGCAGGTGGCAGACAGGAGACAGGCTTGTTTATACCCTGGGCTCTGCCCTGTGGGCCCTGGATGGCAGATGGTTGATGGTCTGACATAGAAAAAGACTGTTTCCCCTGGGATGAACACAGAGCCACAACAGAGCCTGGCAAGCTTCCTGTGATGTATTCGATATACTAAAAACAGTAATAATAGTGGACCTCATTCCCAACGAATGGAGACATTACTGGTGTCTGCTCAAGCAAATCAATGAACAACGGTAAGGCAAGTGACAAGTGACATATATATATATATATATATATATATATATATATATATATATATGTTAGAATTGTCTGAAGTAAATTTTTAAAAATCACTCAAATGCAAAGCATAGATTTACTATATTGGTAATTTTTTTCATTTTGATCTTCACTCAGCCTATTCAGCAGAATTCTATTATATAACCATATTTTATGGACTCTGATTTATTTTAGAATATTCTAGCTTTTCATTTTTTAAATTAAAATTAATCTAGACTGTTTAAAATTAAATGTAAACTAAGTTAATGTACCCTACACACAAAAATGAAGTTGATTAATAGCTAATATTTTTAACTTTATTTAGTGCCCTGCTTGATTTTCATAATTGTAATAATTCTTATTCTGAACAAGAGTGGTGGAAATTATACTTATTATGTAAACTCAAATATTTCATATATTCAAAACATTTTAGTTTATTAGTAAATACTGTCATATTAATTTCCATTTCAATGTACTTAATTTAATGTCTATCTATATATCTTATACATTTATATAGATTTAAATCATTATATCCATCTTTTTTTCCACTGGATGCCATAACTGGCAGTGTGCAGATGTTAATCTTGGCTCTGTACTCAGGAATTAATCCTAGCATTGCTTTGGGTACCATAAGGGCTTCTCTGTACTCAGGAATTAATGGCTGCATTGCTTTGGGTACCATAAGGGGCCAAACTAGGTTGGCTGTGTATAAGGAAAATGTCCTACTCCTGTTTCGTCTCTCTGGTCCTGTAAATCAAAACATTTTTTAAATTTATTTTTATTGATTGAGGTGATCTGATTTTCAATACCATCAATGGTGATTTTTCATGCTCAGAATTCCAATACCACACCTACTTAATGTCACCAAGGACATCAACGCCCTTCCATTTTAACCTTTACCACAAATTTAAATGTGTGAATCATTTCTCCCTTTGTGTAACCTTTGGCCCTTTAGGGCAACCACCTTTACGTGTGCTTTTAAGTCCCACATATGAGAAAGATAATCTTGTGTCCATTCCTTTTTTACTGATTCCACTCAGCTTTATTCTTTTCTTCTATGAAGTATTTATAACAGTCGTATACTTTTGAAATTTGTTGCTATGCTTAAAATATAATCATTACTTTTGGAAATTTGGTAAAACATGGATCAGGAGGTCTTGTCAGTGGTTTGGGCAAGTGTGTGGGAATCAGAGGTTAGGTAAAACAAAGAAAGGAACAGTGTACTAATAACAGTTGGAAATCACAATACTAGCCTAGAACTGAGGTTGAATGAAGGCAAAGGGTTATACATGATAACCTCTAAATGTATGTATTGTAAGCCACGATGTATAAGAGAAGGGGGAGAGAGAGAGAGAGAGAGAGGCAAAGTGCTTGCCCTAGAGGCAGGGTGGGGAGAGAGGGAGGGAATCAGGGTACATTGGTGGTGGAAATGGGCACTAGTAGGGGATGGGTGCTGGAACACTGTATGACTGAAACCCGAACATCAACATCCTTGTAATTGTATATCGCACAGTGGAATAATAAAAAATGAAAAAAATAAGAAAAAATAAATTACCAAAAATAAATAAAATAAGTGTTCTTCATCTTTAATCATCAGGGAGATGCAAATCAAAACAACAATGAGGTACCATCTCACACCACAGAGACTGGCACACATCCAAAACAGCAAGAACAACCAGTGCTGGTGTGGATGTGGGGAAAAAAGGGACTCTGATCCACTGTTGGTGGGAGTGCCGACTGGTCCAGCCCTTTTGGAAAACAATATGGGCATTCCTCCGAAAACTAGATATTGAGCTCCCATTTGATCCAGCAATAGCACTCCTGGGAATATACCCTAGAGACCGAAAAACACATAGCAGAAACACTATCTGTACTTCTTTATTCATCTCTGCGCTATTCACTATAGCTAGAATCTGGAAACAACCTAAATGCCCGAGAACAGAGGACTGGCTAAAGAAACGGTGGTTCATCTACACTATGGAATACTATGTGGCTGTCAGAAAAGATGACATTATGAAATTTACCTGCAAATGGAGGGACATGGAGACTATCATGCTGAGTGAAATTAGTCAGAAGGAAAAGGACAGATATAGAATGACTGCATTCATTAATATGACATAAATAGATACCAGTGTTTTACTAAATGTGGGAAATGGTAATGGCAGATTAAGACTCACCATTGAATATACACAAAGAGACTTAAGTGATAAACTCTAAATACCTGCAGGGCTAGCCACAATGTGTAAAATAAGAGGCAGAGAGATGCAGAGACAGAGAGAGAGAGAGAGAGAGAGAAAGAGAGGAAACTGGGGTACCTGCTATTAAGGCAGCATGGGGGTGGGCAGGAGGGGTGGGGTACATTGGTGGTGGAAATGGGGCACTGGTGGAGGGATGGGTGCTGGTATACTGTATTACCAAGAACCAATTATGATCACCTTTGTAATTGTATGTTTCACTGTGGTATAATAAAAAATTAAAAATAAAAAAATAAATAAAATATATTACCTTTTTTCTTTGAATATAATATAAATACTTATAGTTTGATAAAATTATAATGCATGAAATTGTTGCAATGATAAGGACCATATATAGGATCTACTTCATATAATTTCATATAATCTATATAGGGAAATATTTAATTATTGTAGGAATTTTGGGAGATAGCATTTAAATGAAATTGAAATAAAGTAGTATTTTCAAACACTAAAAGTCAAGAAAACTTATAAGGTGCTTCTCTTTATGTATAGACTACAAAGTTATTCCAGGATTCATTTTCTTAAAAAACACAACTTAAAAAACACAACTTAAAAAAATAAAGATTTTCTAGTTTCTTCTCTGTTTCAAAATCATAAGTGTGCTCCAAACACGAGAGACATTTCATATTTCTTGTTAAATATTAGTTAAATATCTCATCATCAATATTTAGAAGATCTTATTTTTTTCTATGTAAAATGGGTGATCACTTGAAAGAGGACTTGGTATGATTGTTCAGACCTTTGAGCAAAAAGAGAATGCTTTCTCTTAATTTTTTAAATGTTAACTAATTAGCATATGTAATGTAGAGGAATCATGATCAACCTCTCTAATATCTCCCCAGATTTTTAGAATATTTTTAAAAATATACCATTGGTATATAAT
The DNA here is from genome assembly GCA_021461705.1 of Cryptotis parvus. Taxonomy (NCBI): domain Eukaryota; kingdom Metazoa; phylum Chordata; class Mammalia; order Eulipotyphla; family Soricidae; genus Cryptotis; species Cryptotis parvus. The sequence continues at coordinate 2,791 of JAJIBD010014618.1, read as the reverse complement.
TTTGTAAACATTTGAGATGCACAAATAATTGATATTATGAATTGCAGATACATTGCATATCATTATCGCGAATGTTATATTATCATAATTATGATTATCACTATCATTATCACCATAACACCTATATCTTATCATATAATGGCCATTTTTTTTGCCTTCACATAATTATGAGTACAACTTAGATTAAAAGACTAAAATAATATGTAGTATTTCTCTATGGAATTTTCCATTTTGTCCATATTTATTTTTGGTTTTGGCAGAGGGTAATAGGAATTCCCAGATGTGTTCAGGAGTCCCATGTAACCGCAGGTGATTTTAATGCACTTGACTCTGGTTCGTTGCAAGAGCTTGAGGATGTGCTGCTTCTTAAGCCAGGAATCAAATCAGCAATTATTGAATCCTCAGGGCCTTTAGGGCTGCATGCACTGATGCTTTAGGGACTATGTAGTGCTAGAGATCAAATCAATGCTAGGAATGCTTTCTAATCTCTGGCTTATCTCCTGACCCCTTGTCTTTAAAGTGAAAGTAAACATTTACCTGGAAACCACTCCTTCCATAAAAATATTTTCCTCTAAATTTAAGTACATAGGCTTAAATGTAGTTTATTGGACATTTATGCTATTTCCTATTTCATTACCTTCTTGGATTTATAGTTGATGTCTGACACTCAAGTGTTGATTTTTCTTTTCCATCATCTTCTCATTCTCTCTCCTCTTCCTCTTCCCTTGACTTACTTATGCATTCCTATGTTGCAGTTCTTGCAATTTCTATACAGTTTTGATTTTTAGACACTTTAGAAAGATTTTAGTCTTTTTTATTTTGTCCATTTAGTTTCAAACAATTTTATTGATTGGGCCAGAGAGATAATACAAAGGAAAGTCTCTTGACAAATTAGTTATTTATTTTTTTTTTCAAGTCCATATTGCTGTTTTATTTTTTTTTTTTTTTTTATTATTTTTTTTTAAGTATTTTATTATACCACCGTGAGATATACAAATAAAAAGATATACAATTAAAAAAGTTCATGTTTGGGTTTTGGTCATACAGTGTTTCAGCACCCGTCCCTCCACCAGTGCCCATCTCCCACCACCAACATCCCCGGTTCCCTCCCCCTTCCCCAGCCCTGCTCCATGGCAGGTTCTTTATTTCTTTCCCTTTCTCTCTCTTTCTCTTTTCCTTCCCTTCCAGACTATGGATTACAGAACATACATTAAAATGTTGTGATACAAATTAGTTATTTACCCATCATCACATGTGTTCCCCTGAGACCCACCAGAAGTGAGGCTCTAAATACAGACAGGTATAGTCAAAAAACAATAAAGAAAATAATAAAATTATTTTTATTGACATCCCTCTAGCACAGAAATTTCCAGTACTGAAATTATGATTCAAGTCTCACTACCACGTTAATTTCTGAAATTTCTCTGTGTTTTCAATTTTTTAATTTTTGTTTTGTGTTTTTATATGTTTCATGACGTTTTCTAAGTGGCTGATCTTGATGTATAGTTTTTTGGTTGCAAGAAGTTACAGTTAACAATAATTTTTCTAATGCAATATGGGGGAAAGAAAAAAGCCCCTACAACTTAACAATCATCTCTCATTCTTTGACCCTCTCATTCATCTCTTATTCTTTGATAAGAAAACATCAGGAATGTTTTCTTAGATATATTTCTCATCTTCTGTGGGACAGAATGGTTAGAGTATTCCAGAGTTGGCTACTACCTTTTTCCATGTGGGTTAATCTCTGATTTCCCAGAGGGATAGAAGGTCAAATAATTTCCCTCTATTGTAGGTATTATTAAGAATGGAGTGCTTCATTAAATTCAACATAAAAATATGCTACATTTATTCATGAAATCAGCATAGAATAAAGAAAATAAAGTTACTCATTATAATTATGCCAACAAAGAAGTCACATAGGGAACAAATTAGCAAGGGATGTTAATTTTTATATATTAAAATTAAAAATCACTATTAGAAGGAAAAAATAGAAGAAAATGTAAGAAAATGGAAAACACTCCATATTTGTGGGTTGAAATAATGAACATTCAGTTAACATGGGAGCAATTTAGATTACTATAATTTCCAAAGCATTATGCACACTCAGTGCTTCCCCTATCAAAATTCTAATGAAATTCTTCAAGGACATAAAATGCAATTAATGTATATATGCAAACAAAAAATACCCAAAGAATCAAGACAATTTTCATAAAGAAGATGGAAAGACCATTCAAAGATACCCTAAGCATCAGGCTTACCCCCGACCCTGTGCCCCACACCTATCCTGAGAGCAGCCTGAATATTAAAGAGGCTTTGGGGTTTCAAGGTAGGCTGGACTGTGAAAGTAGGAGGACCAATTTCCCAGGCACCACCCAAACCAAATCACCACTTACAGGGCCACTCATAACTACACTAAAACCACTTTATTGAAACACCTGCTAAGAGAGCGAAGGTTCTACAACTTCTCTATATATCTACTCAGTTCAAGCCTAGGAATAGTATCTACATATAAACAGCATCATTAAATATCATATCTAAGACTGGGGAAATGTAAAACCCCCAAGATACAATTCCAGAGGGATTACCTCTGCCATCAGACCTCTGTAATTTTCCTGAAGAAGCCTTATGATAAGCAATTATAACAATGCTCGACAATATGAAAACAAAATCCAAGAAAAGAATCAGCAAACTTGAGGAGAGTTTGCTGGAGGAAGTGAAAGATGTTATCTGAATAGAAGTAATGGAACTTAAAAATGCATCCTTAAAAGGATGAATATAAAAAGCAAATAAA
>JAJIBD010014617.1:0-45916 GCA_021461705.1 Cryptotis parvus | reverse complement strand
CCCTCAACCCAACACCATATGGACCTGCTTAAACAACCCCTGTCAGCTTGCACAACCCATCAAGTATTGCTGGGAGTGACCTCTGGGCTACAAAAGCACCCCAGAAGGAAAAAATGAATTGGATCCGAGTCATAGTACTTGGATAGAGCACTTGCCTTGCATGTGTCTGACTCAAGTTCCATCTCTATCTGGGATCTCCGGGCATCCCATATGGTTCCTGAGCACTCCTGGAGGTAATTCCTGAGAGTAGAGCCAAGAGAAACCCCATGAGCATTGCTGGGCATGAACCCTCTTTCCCCAAATTCACATGCAGTAGCGCTTGGCAGTTTGTGTTACCCCAAACGGACATCTTAGGGGTTGGTAAGACCCACCAGATGACAAGGCAGCCTAGAAACTTCGCAGCCCCAAATGAGGGCCATTTAATTCTTTTTCTCATGTGCATTTGGGTTCCAAGGACAGTTAGTTCTGCCCATCTGGGAGAGGCCCAACTGCCCTTGGCTGGGTTCCCAGCTGAACCAGTCGGTCCACAAGAGATGGGCTGGTGCTGACTGGATTCCACAGCTATAGTTCAGGTCCTGTCTGCCTTAGGCTTCCCTTGGCCAACCAGCCCAGACATGTTCTCAGGACGAAGCCAAGAAGCAGGAGGGACAAGAATTCGTGAGATCCCCCAGGCCTCCCAGATCTGATCTTGAAACTTAAGTTTTTGTTTTTGTTTTCTGGCCACACCCGGTGGTACTCAGGACTTACTTCTGGCTCTTTACTCAAGGGTAACATCTGATGGAGCTTGCAGGACCCTCTGTCATGCCAAGAGTCAAACGAGGGCCAGTGACCTGCACCCCTGTCATGTACTGTTTGTCAGGCCATTGGTCTTGGGATTTATACATCCATTTTTGCGTGTTCTCTTTGCAAGTGCCAAGTTCTTGTTGAAGCATTGACAAAACAGATTAATTTTTTGAAGGGAGTGGCCCAGCCACGTGACAAAGGGCTTATGAGCAAGGAAGACCCCTCCAGAGGGGAGGAGACCCTGGCTAGCTTGGGCCTCCTTCCCAAGAGCATTCAAAATCAAGTCCCACCGGCCACAGCAACCCGTTCCACAACATTCCTGTTTTCTTACATCATGCCTGGTCTTCAAATTTTTTGCTTGTTTGTTTTGTTTTGAACCTACACCTGGCAGTACTCAGGGGTGACTCTTTTCTGGGTTTAAACTGTGTTTCTAGTGGTGCTCAAGGGATCAAGTGGTTTGGGGGATCAAACCCAGGATCTCATACCCGCAAGGCCAGTGCTCCAAGCCACATCACTGGCCCTAGACTTAATGCCTTTTGTGCTCTGGTGTATTTTTCGATTGTTTTGTTTTTTAGAAGTTGTACCCAGCTGTGTTCAGGCTTTATTCTTGGCAATGTTTCCAAGGATCACTCCTTGCAAGCCCAGGGACCATATGGGGTGCTGGGGATTAAACCAAGTCTGCAGCATGCAAAGCAAGCACTTACCTTCTGTACTGTAACTCCAACTCTGCCTCTGTTTTGCTTTTGTTTCAAGACCCTGAACGAACAGTTTTAGGCTCTTCGTATTCCTGAAGCAGCTAGATGCCATTGGGCTACACTGGCACATGATAGGGTCAAATAGAAATGTTACTTGCGCTCGCTCCAGCAAGTCGATGAATAACGGGGTGTCAAGTGATCAAGTGATCGTTTCTAGGTCACGCCCAGTGGTGCTCAGGGTTTCCTCCTGTTTTGTGTTCAGGGATCACTCCTGGTGGTGCTTAGAGGGACCACAGCAGTGTTGGGGGGTAGGGCTGGCCACTGTCTCTCCAGCCCCTGGATTTTGTCCTTCCTTCCTTCCTTCCTTCCTCTTCCTTCCTTCCTTCCTTCCTTCCTTTCCTTCCTTCCTTCCTTCCTTCCTTCCTTCCTTCCTTCCTTCCTTCCTTCCTTCCTTCCTTCCTTCCTTCCTTCCTTTCCTTCCTTCCTTCCTTCCTTTCCTTCCTTCCTTTCCTTCCTTCTTTCCTTCCTTCCTTCCTTCCTTCCTTTCCTTCCTCCCTTTCCTTCCTTCCTTCCTCCTCCTTCCTTCCTTCCTTCCTTCCTTCCTTTCCTTCCTTCCATCCTTCCTTGCTTCCTTCCTTTCCTTGCTTCCTTCCTTCCTTCCTTTCCTCCTTCCTTCCTTCCTTCCTTCCTTCCTTTCCTTTCCCTCCCTTCCTTCCTTCCTTCCTTCCTTCCTTCCTTCCTTCCTTCCTTCCTTCCTTCCTTCCTTCCTTCCTTCCTTCCTTCCTTTTCTTGGGCCACACCCACCCTTGCACAAGGCTTACTCCTAGTGGGCCTCAGGAAACCATATGAGGTACTGGGTAATGAATGGGGTTGGGTGTAGCAAGGCAAGGACTCTACCCCCTGGACTGTCAATTTGTACTATCTCTCAGACCCTCGGATTTCCACTTCCTCAGAAGATACCATATAGGGGCTGGAGCAATAGCCTAGCGGTAGTACATTTGCCTTGCACATGGCTAACCTGGATTCAATCCCCAGCATCCCATATGGTCCCCCTGAGCACCGCCAGGAGTAATTCCTAAATGTAGAGCCAGGAGTAACCGCTAAGTATCGCCAAGTGTGACCCAAAAAAAGTAAAAAAAAAAAAAAGGCATCTACCTCCTGAAGTGGGGTTGGTGGGAAGGGACAGTCTGCTTTGCCCCTCCCATACCTCCACCCTGGGCCAATCCACATCCCGGGGCCAATCCTCTTGCCTCGTCCTTGCTAACAGCCACGTACACATACGGGGGTCTGGCTTTGATCCTTGTTCTGCTGTTTATTAGCTGGGGAAACCTCCAGGAAGTGACTTGATTTCTCTGTGCCTCGTCTGCTCCTGCTACAGATGTAATATCCGTGTGTATGTTCCCCTGCCACCACACAGACCCCCACAAATCCATATGTTAAGACTTGATGTCTAGGAACTGAGAGATAGTGTAGGGCTGAAGACAGTTGCCTTGATCACAGTGACCCCCGTTTGATCCTTGGCACCCAACACATTGCTTGAGTACTTCCAGGGGTCACCGAGTACAGAACCAGAAATAGCCCCCTGAGAATCACCAGGCGTGCCTGGCCCCAAACCCAACACTTTATTTATTTATTTATTTATTTATTTATTTATTTATTTATTTGTTTGTTTTTTGCTTTTTGGGGTCACACCCAGCGATGCTCAGGGGTTACTCCTGGCTCTGCACTCAGGAATTACTCCTGGCGGTGCTCAGGGGATCATATGGGATGCTGGGGTTCGAACCCGGCCAGCACAGGCCAGCCACGTGCAAGGCAAATGCCCTACCTGCTGGGCTATCGCTCCGGCCCCCAAACCTAACACTTTTTTTTTTTTTTTTGCTTTTTGGGTCACACCCGGCAATGCTTAGGGGTTACTCCTGGCGGTGCTCGGGGACCATATGGGATGCCGGGGATCGAACCCAGGCTGGCACAGGCCGCCGTGTGCAAGGCAAACGCCCTACCCGCTGGGCTATTGCTCCGGCCCCAAACCTAACACTTTATTTTTTTTTTTAATTTTTTATTTTTTTTGCTTTTTGGGTCACACCGGCGATGCTCAGGGGTTACTCCTGGGTCTGCACTCAGGAATTACTCCTGGCGGTGCTCGGGGGACCATATGGGATGCCGGGATCGAACCCAGGCTGGCACAGGCCGGCCGTGTGCAAGGCAAACGCCCTACCCGGGCTGGGCTATTGCTCCGGCCCCAAACCTAACACTTTAAAAGAGCAAAACCCGATGGCCAGTGGAAGGAAACTGGAAGGGAACCAGGTCACAAGGGCAGAACCTTTAGAAAAGAGGCATTTCCGCCCCAGCCCTATTACCCAGGAGAGGCAATCTGTGACCCAGGAAGTAGATCCTTCTCAGACACAGGATCTGCAGGGGACTTGATCCTCCAGCCTCCAGATCTGGGAGAAATCCTTTTCTGCTGTTTCTCAGCCTCCTTCTCTTTGGTATTCAGCTAGAGTGTCCCAAAGGGCCAGAGACACTCCCCTCTAGCAAGTTGGGAGGCTAATATGTATTGGGTTGTTTGTAGAATCCAAAAAAATTACTGGTGGAGTTGGGGAGAGGGTTCAAAGAGTTAGTGTGCAGGCTTTGCCCATGGGAGGCTGAATCCAGTCCCCAAGCACCACTCAGAGTGTTTCTAGAGCACTGAGCCAGGAGTAATTTTGCAATCCCAAACCCAAACTCACCAAACCAAACCAAAAACAACAGGCTAGGGCCAGAGAGATAGCACTGGGGGCAGGGCTCCACCAACCTGGGTTCCACCCCCTGTACCCCATATGCTCCCTGGAGCCTGCCAGGAATAAAATCTGAGTGCAGTGACAGGAGGAAGCACTGAGCACTTCTGGGTGTGAGCCCCCTGGGAAAAAAAAGCCAGAGTATAAGTTTGGATCAGGGCTGCCTGGGTATAAATCCTTGTGGTGCCATTTTGGCAATGACTTCTCTGACTCCATTGCTATGTCAGTAATTAGAGATGATATTAGAACCTCCTAGAATCTGTGGGGTATTCATTTAGCTTATCTCTGTTCCCGAGTCACAGCACTGTCTGCATTAAGGACCACTCTTGCAGCCCAGCACTTTTACTCCAGGCATGGGGAAATTTTAACCCCGCCACCCTTTCATGGGTAAGAGAGAACTCAATGGGCTGAGCAAAAGATTTGCATGCGGAAGCACAAGTTCAATACCCAATACCACATGGTCCCCTGAGCACTTCTGGGAGTGACCCCAGGCACACACACAGATAATGAAAAATAAACTATGTTTGACAAACCATGGAAAATGAAAAGAGGGAGATCTTACAAGAATCTTAAGTAGCTGTAGGAAGTCCTTCTTCACTCTTCTACAGATCTCCAGGAATAATAAAATGAAAACCTTTGAGGCTGGAGCTATAGTACAGCAGGCAGGGGGCTTGCCTTGCATGCAGCTGGGTTGATCCCCAGCATCAGATATGGTGCCCGAGCCCGAGCACCGCCAGGAGTGATTCCTGAGTGCAGAGCCAGGAGTAGCCCCTAAGCATTGCCGGGTGTGACCCAAAAAAGAAAAAAAAAAAGATAAAATATTTAGTTATTGAGGCCGGAGCGATAGCCCAGCGGGTAGGGCATTTGCCTTGCATGCGGCTGGCCCATGCCAGCCCGGGTTCGATCCCCGGCATCCCATATGGTCCCCTGAGCACTGCCAGGAGTAATTCCTGAGTGCAGAGCCAGGAGAAACTCCTGAGCATTTGCCAGGTGTGAACCAAAAGCAAATAAATAAATAAATAAATAAAATATTTATTTTTTTGGGGTGTGCCACACCCTGGGCTGCTCAGGAATTACTTCTAGCTCTGCACTCAGAACATTATTCCTGGCAATACTTAGGGACAATAAGGGATGCTGGAATGGAACCCAGGTCACTGTGTGCAAGGCAACCACCCTACCCAATAATATATACTTTTTTTTTTGCTTTTTTTTGGGGGTCACACCCGGCGATGCTCAGGGGTTTCTCCTGGCTCTGCACTCAGGAATCACTCCTGGCGGTGCTCGGGGGGACCATATGGGATGCCAAGGATCGAACCTGGGTTGGCTGCGTGCAAGGCAAACGCCTACCCACTATGCTATTGCTCCGGCCACAAAATCTGAAAAATTCTCCTGGTCTGTCCCCTCTGCTGGCTTCTGGGGTTCAGGGAGTCTGGTTTTCTTACTTTTTCTTTTTTGGTGGAGGGGTTCATAGCTGGTGGTGCTGGGGATTTTCTCCTGGCTCAGCATTTGGGCATGACAGTGGGTGGCGGCCTGGCCGCAGAGAAGCAGGGCAAGCCTTTCTAGCAGTTCCTCCCTCTGGGCCCTTCTGTTTTTTCCTTTTTGGGTCTACCCAGCGATGCTCAGGGGTAGGTAACTCCTGGCTCTGCACTCAGGAATTACTCCTGGAGGGTTCTGGGGGGGACCATATGGGGTGGGGTCAAATCGGGTCATCCACGTGCAAGGCAAACGCCCTCCCTGCAGTGCTATCACTCCAGCCCCGGCTCTCTGGCCCCTTTTAAAGGGACCACTACTAGTTTTGACCTTCTCTCTACTGTCTCTTTTCGCTTTTCTTCCCTCTCACTCCACCTCCTCAAGCTTGCCCCAAAAGCGCCCTCACAGACACACCACAACACACCCAAATAAGGCTGTGATGACTCACACCCAAATAAGGCTCTTAAAACAAATAAAAGTACTTGGGTCCTGGGGGAGGGGAGAAATCATGGGACATTGGTGGAGGGAGATGGGCACTGGTGGAGGGATGGGTGCTGGAACACTATGACTGAAACCGTAATATGAACACTTTGGTAGCTGTGTATCTCACGGTGGTATAATTAAAAGAAAAATAAAAGTACTTGGGTCCTGAGCAACAGCACAGCGGGTAGGGCATTTGTCTTGCAGTCAGGGTTCTATACCCGGCATCCCCAAAGCCCCAGCACTGCCAGGAGTCATTCCTGAGTGCAGAGCCAGAGTAACCCCTGAGCATCGCTGGTGTTAAAAAACGCAAAAAAAAAAAAAAGAAAGAAAAAAAAAGGTACTTGGCCTGGTTGAATCGATAAACAAGGTCCTTCCCAGCTCGATTTCCCCCTGCCCTGAGGCAATTGGAGAAGGCCCTGGGCATCGCAGATGGGGCGGGACAGGACCTTTGAGAGACCCTTTCCTGGCTTTTCCTAGAGGCAAGTAGCAGCGAGTCAAGTGGATGCAAAGGGAGAGTTCTCAGATCCCACTTTTTATTTGCATGGTCTGTAGTGCATGAGAGCAGGGATACAACATTCAGATTTTACGAAAGTACAGAAAGATCTATGGATTCCGCCACCCTCCCAAGTGCCTTTACCAGTTCCTTTTCTTTCTTTCTTTCTTTCTTTTTTGCTTTTGATAATATTCTGTACATTTAACAAGCAAAAATGTGTAACCCTCTTTTAACTTTCTAATGAATACACACTCCTTTCATTTTTTCGTGTTTCCCATGACATTTACATTCCAGGCTGACGTCATTTTAACTTCTTGTCCCAGAAGCAGCCCCGATGACAACTTATTTAAGGAGACCCCATCGATGGACAGTTAGATTGTTTCGGGTTTGCTTTTCTCTTGGGTCTCTCTGTGAAAACAAAAACAGTGCTCCCCACCCCACCACCTGGCTAACATTCATCAGCAAATGGGCCAGGGCGGAAGCCTTCAACGGCTCACCCAGGCTCCCCACGTCCCCGAGGATTCCACTATACCCGGAACGCCGCTTCTGAGGCTACACGGCTCGCGCGGGCTCAGTCCTGGCAAAGCTGCGAGGGGCGGCCAAAGGCCCTCAGGAGCCCCGCCTCGCAGCGACCGGCATTCGGGGCGATTCAAATCCAGCCTATGGAAGCGTGTAAACAAACGGAGGCCCCGCCCCGTAGTGAATAATTTGTCCGGACGGCGCGGGTTGTATTTAGCCCAGTTGGAGTTGGAGGCGGGACGGGATTTTGGCCACGCCCTCATCCGGGAGCCAATGGAAAGGCAGGCCCCGCCCCCCGCACTTGCTGCCCTGAGGACCCGAGGCCGGGCTGGGCTCGCTGCTGCCTGATTCGATTGCTGCTCGCTCCTCTTCCTCTTGACTCTGAGCTCGGCTGGGACTGGGGCCTTGCACGCTCGCTGCACTGAAGGGTGCGGTCAGAGGGCGGAGGTTGTCCGGGAATCTAAGCTTGCTGAGATCCTGACCTTTCCTTTCCCGCCTTCGGCTGTAATCCGGTTCCTTGCGGGATCCTAAATGGCTACTTGCTCCCCTCTCGAGCGTTGTAGAAAACTTAGAGACCCTCCGGGAGTACTTTTGGACTGGGCAAGGTTTTTTCTTGTTTTTTTCTTCGGTACCGGAAAAATGCTCCCATTAGAAGTGTGGGGCTCAGCTAAAATACTCAAACCAGGAAACAAAATTGGGGGTGGGCAAAACTTTTCACTTTGCAATGGCAAGAACTGCAGAAGGGCATTTCCACTTCCCGAAACACAGTTGATGATGATGATGATAATGATGATGATGATGATGATGATGATGATGATGACGACTTAAAAAGGATAAAGGGCTTGAGCAATCTTACAGTGGGTAGGGCATTTGCCTTACATGTCGCTGACCCGAGTTCAATCCCTGACATCCCATATGGTTCCCTGACCTGCCAGGAGTAATTCCTGATCATCTCTGGATGTGGCCCAAAACCCAAATAAAGGTGAAAAAAGTTCACTGGAGGTTAAAATGATTGGGATCGGTATGAGGAACTAGGGAATGAATATAGCATTAAAATGGAAAGTGTTCTGAGGCCTGGTAGATGGTCCAAAAGATTTAACTGCAGGTTGGACTCCATGTTTGACCCTTGGCACCCAGTAGTCCTCAGACCGGTGGGAGGTCACGAGAGCACAGAGCTGAGAGTATCCAAACACCCAGTTAGAGGCCTCCAATGGTACTCCTCTTCCAAAATGCTCAGTGCTTGCAGGAAGGGGCTTGGGACTATAATGAAATCAGTCCCACCTCCTGTTAGGGTCCTGCATCTGTTTTTTTTTTGGGGGTCACACCCAGCGATGCTCAGGGGTTACTTCTGGCTCTGTACTCAGGAATTACACCTGGCAGTGCTCAGAAGACCATATGGGATGCTGGGGATAGAATCTAGGTCGACCACCTGTAAGGTAAAAGCCGTACCCACTGTGCTCACTCCGGTCCCTAGGGTTCTGCATCTGGATGACAGCAATCTGTTGTGTTTTGGTTGCAGGTATGTAAGATAAAGTCCACAGCTAAAAACATTGGGACCCCTTCATTCATTCATTCATCAAACATTGGTCTTGCTCCCATAGTGAAGAACGCACTATGAGCCACATGGAGCCACATTAAGACCCCATCAGCCTTGGCCAGCATGGGCTGGGTGCCAGCAGTCTACTAGTTGGGAGGAAGTGGCATTCTCTCTGTTTGCTCTTTGGGTCACCCAGTGATGCTCGGGGATTTCTCCTGGCTCTACACTCAGGAATTACTCCTGGCAGTGCTCAGAGGACCATATGGGATGCTGGGGATAGAAACCAACATGGCTGCATGTAAGGCAAACACTTTACCTGTTGCACAAATGCTGTGGCCCCCACAAGCAGCAGTTTTGCAGGTTGAGGGAGAATCCTTGATTCTCATTTCTCAAAGCTGTCCACAGCCCGTAGTCCAGTTCATCTAGTTTCTGACCTTTTCTGAACCTGTTTCTTCTTTTCTTTTTAAAAATAAAGATACGGAAGTAAAGACTGAAATGGGCTTTTTGGGAGTTTGTTTTAGGGCCACACTTGGTGGTGCTCAGGAATCACTCCTGGCGGTGCTCAGGGGACCATATAGGGGGTGCTGGAGATCAAAATCGGGTCACCCACATGCAAGGCAAATGCCTCCCAGTTGTGCTCTCTCTAGACCTGAGGGAACATTCGTTGTTTTTATGAAACACCCTGCTATGCTCAGGACTTACTCCTGGCTCTGCACTCAGAGATCACTCCTGGGATGTCACAGATCAAACCTGGGTTGGGGGCGGAGAGATAGCACAGTGGGTAGGACGTTTGCCTTGTAGTCGACCTACCTCTGTTTGATCCCCACATTCTTTTTTTTTTTTTTTGCTTTTTTGGGTCACACCCGGCAATGCTCAGGGGTTACTCCTGGCTCTGCACTCAGGAATTACTCCTGGCGGTGCACGGGGACCATATGGGATGCCGGGGATCGAACCCGGGCCGGCATGAGCCGGCCGCGTGCAAGGGCAAACGCCCTACCCGCTGGGCTATCGCTCCGGCCCCAGATCCCCCGCATTCTATATGGTCCCCAACCCCTACACTGCCAGGGGATGGTTCCTGAGTGCAGAGTCAAGGAGTAACCCCTGAGCATTGCTGGGTGTGACCCAAAAAGAGAAAAAAAAAAACACCTAGGTTGGCCGTGTGCAAGGCAAGCGCCTTAGCCACCATGGTACTTCTCTAGCCCTGCAGCCAAGCTCTTTAGTGAGTACAATCATTCCAACGGAGCTGGACCCAAGGAGCAGCCCCCCAAGAGGGGAGATGGGCCTGAGGGAGGGAGGCGTTTTATCATCTGCTGCCGTTTCCACCCCACACGACAGGGAACCAAGGCTCTGCACCTGGCTGCATCCTTGTGTTCCTGTCTCTGAACAGACTGGGAGCTCCAAAGGTGTGCAGGCATGTGTGTGCTTTTCCCCTGAGTTCTGCATCCCTGGCACACACTAGATTATCCACCTAAATTTCCTGTATGAGTAACCTAAGATCCTGCTCTCCCTCCCCAGGCTCAGGGTTCTGCTCTATGAGCCCCAAGTCCTGAGTTCCCCAACATCAGGGGTTATCACAGACACAAGTGCCACCTAGCCAAGACTCCCTCAGAGTCAACTTCATTTGTACCTCAGAGGGGCGTAGATGAGGGTTCACCTCACTGCACCCCACTTGTGTTCATGATGTGCTCAGAGCCACCCCTGAAGGTGTCTATTGTAGACCTTCATGGTTCTTACACCTGTTGGGAATGATGCCATTTGAATCCAGATTTATGTTTTCATGCTTGGGGTAACATACATTACATCCACTTCTGGAACCCACTTTCTTTCTAAATAATCAATATTCAATAGTAAGAAATAACTAGGAGTCATGTGGTGCTGCTCTCCAGATTGCCCATTTCCTTCTGTTGAAGCTCATTATCAGTTATGTGAAAAAATGGAAGCACAGATAGAAGCCATTTGCTCAAGGTCACACACAGCAAGACAACAGAGGGGACAGGATGTGAATTAGGGGTGGGAGTTAGGGCCTTTTACCTCTCCAGGCCTCTTACAACTTGGGAGAAAGAGGAAGAATTACGGAAGTAGTACGGATGGAATCAGAGGTCAAGGTTAGGGATGTATCTCATTGGCAGAAAGTTTCTCTTCTGGCATGAGGCCTCCTGCACCAACAAACAATAAAAACCACAATTGGCCTATCACTAAGTCAACACTATTTATTGAACAGTTTCTGCATACACAGAGCTGTCCTCAGACCCTGGAGAGACAAACGACAAAAAGAGAGAATAGAAATTCCGGGGAGGGGAGACCCAGGCTGTCTGAAGTCTCGCTGGGCCGGCGGCCACCAAGCATCCCAGGAATCTTTTTTTTTTTGGGTGGGGGTCACACCCGGCAGTGCTCAGGGGCTACTCCTGGCGATGCTCAAATGAGATGCCGGGGATCGAACGCGGTCAGCCGTGTGCTAAGCGAAGCCCTTCCCGCTGGACTATCGCTTCGGCCCCAAACCCAGGAATCTTAAGCGTGTGTCCGACCCGCTGGGCATTCACGGCCTGGTGGGTGGGCAACAAACCCAGGCACGCCAAGGGTGTCTTCACAGCTTCCGGCAATCTCACCCGGCGCCCCAGAGACCTCCCGGAGGCTCCGAGGCAAGAGGACCCCAGTCCCCGGCACCCTCGGCGGCGGCCGGGCCCAGCTGGGCAAAGGGCGCTTGCGGGTGAGTGCTCAGGCCCCGGGCCCAGCCTGAGCAGTCGCCCCAAAGCCCCGATCGCTCTTCTCCACCCTTCGGCCTCCGACTCCCGGTTCCTTCGCGGTTTCCCGAGGTCCTTCGCTCTCCTTCACTCCCGCTACCTTTACCGACCCCGCGGCACTCGCCCAGGCGGCTTACTCCCGCAGGGCACCCCGCGTCGGGGCCGCGCCCAGGGGTGCCTGGCGCCCTCCCTCCCCTGCCCAGCCAGCTGGGCGCCGCTGCGGGGAGCCGCCGGCACGCGAGCTCCCTTTCGCGTCCCGGGCCACCCAGCGAACCGCTCGCAGCGGTCTAGCGACTAGCGCGGCCGAGCCTGGGGCAGGCGCACCCCGCAGACACCCGGGCCGGAGCAGGGGGGCGGGGTAGAGGGCGGGGCCGGGCGGGGCGGCGGCCTCCCGGGAGGTTCACAGTCTCCGATTGGTTCCTGCGGCCGCCGCTCGTGCGAGGCTCCGCCAGGACTGGCTGGAAGATCCCGCCGGGCGGAGCCTCGGCGAAGCCCGTCCCCCTGGCGAGGGCGGAGGGAGGGAAAGAGGGAGGAGGCGGCGGTGGCGGCAAAGGGGGGCGGAACACAAAACCTGCAAGGGTTTTTTTTTTTCCCTTCTCTTTGGAATTTAATTAAAAAAAAAAAATTTCCCCTACACCCGAGGGGTCCTCCCCGGCGCGGGCGCGGGTCCGGGGCTGCCGGGCCGCGGCGCCGGGGCGGCGGCAGGGGCCTGGCGGAGCTGCCGGGCGGCCGCCATGCGATCAGGCAGTGCGCTGACCGGCCCGGCCGGTCGGCCCCTTCTGGGTCCTCCCTGTGCAGCCCGTGCGGGGCCGTCTCGGAGACCCCGCGCCGACGGCTGCTCAAACATCAGGGTGAGTTTCTCACAATGTAGCAATTTCTCTTTAAATCTCTTAACTCTCTCTACCTGCGAGTCGGGGCTGTGACAGGGCGCAAAAGCGAGGGGGGAGTGGGGGTTGGCGGCGGGGTGTGTGCGGGGAGGCCGGAGCCGGGGCCGAACCTACCCCCCCACACTCACACACTCAGCCCCCAGCCCGGTGCAGCGCCCGCTGCCTTCTTTTTATTTTATTCCCCCGTGGTCGGCGCCCACCACCCCAGGAGGCGGCGGCGGCGGCCCCCCACACCACCCCCAAACCTCCGCGTCTCTCGCACCGGCACCGCCGCCCCGATCCTAAGGGAGGACCCCTCCCCGCACCGGCTTGGCTGCCCAGACCCGGCGCCCGGTGCCTCCCGGCCCTCCCGCCGCGGCCGGGGGACACATACAATGGAGCGGCGGGGACACGCCACTGAACGTTCCACGGGGAGGGGCGGGACCCCCCCCCCCCGCGCCGGCTCTCCGCCTTTCGGGGAAGGAGAGGGCAGCTGCGGGCAGCGGAGGGTGGTCCCGGGCCGCGGGCGGCCAGCCCTCCCGGGCTCCGCGTCTCGACCAGCCGCGGAGGGACGGGGCCTCCCTCCAGGCGACCCGGGGCGCGGGGTGGCTGCCGCCGGGGGCCGCCGGGGGGCGCCCCTCCCCACGGCCCCGAAACAATGAAAGGAGTTGACTAGCCTCCCCCAGCCGGGAACGGGGGTGACCCCCTCCCCCGCTTGCCGGCTGGTCCCGGAGGGGGCCGTTAGGAGGCGGGGAGGGGGTTGAAGGGGGAGGAGGGAGTCCAGCCGTGTGTCCCCCTCCACTGTCACCTCCAGACATTTCGGGCAACCCCCCATCACCACCCCGCTGGGCCCCGGATCGGGAGGCGCGGGCCGGCCCGGGCACGGCGCTCGGGTGGTGACCTTTAGACAAAGGCAACGCTCTCCCCCCGGGCCGGGCCGGGCCGCGCCGCCGGGCCGGGCCGCGCCGGGCCGCGCCGGGCACGGAGGAGGATGGAGGTGGCAGGCAAGGGACGGAACCGCCCGCTGTTCCTGTCCCGGCCCGGCGCTGTCAGGACGGGCACAGTCGGGCCGACCCAGGCCTCTTCCGCCTGCTCCATCTCGTTGCTCGGGCCCGTGGCCTGTGGGGAAACGGGCTGGGAGCCCTGCCGGGGAGGCCCCGCTGCTTGTCCCTTGCGCGCCCCTTTGTTTTGCTTTGTGGTTCCGTGTAGCTGAACTTGCTGGGAGGGCAGGTCAGAGGCCGTAGTGTCCACTGTGACAGGTCCCGGCCCTCTGGGGCTCCCATCCCGTGCACTGATGGCCGTGTTGGGATTGGACATTCAGCTGGGCCTCTGGGAGGGCAGCAGACCCTGGAGTGTGGAGTGTTTACGCCTCTGTCCGCAGACCTTTTCCCCTGGCTCTTAGCGGGACAATCATAGGGGACACCCTCAGGTTCCCAGCCTGGGGTCAAGGATCAGCACTGCGTGCTTTTCACCTGTCCCCGCTGACCTCCAGGGGAGGGTGGGGAGGCAGGGTGACACCGGAAGGAAGGTCAGGGGCCACCCGCTTTCCCATGTGCCTCTTCTGATGGGCCTTCACCTCCCCCAGGCCCTGCTCCTGCTAAGCCTGTCACCTCCCAGGCACAAGTGGAGGAGGAAGGAGGGGACAGTTATTAGTCTCTGGACAGAAAGCCTGTGGATGCTCAGTAAATGACTGCCCAGTTCATGCAGCCCCAAGGGGGTGTCAGTACAAGTTTCCCTGACTCAGATGGAGACCACTGGACACTCCTGTCCCCGTCTCCCCGTCGTCATCCAGTCTTCTCGTCGGCTTCGTTGACTTGGGTCTTGAGTCTTTGGTGGCGGGGGCGGGGGTGCATGGCTGCTCTCCCTCCCCAGTGCTGGCTTTGTGGGGGCCTGAGGGACTTCTGGAGAGCTGGCTGTCTCCTATGGAGGGGGTGTGGCTCAGGGGCAGGGAGCCTCGAGGCCGGGCACGGGGAGGGCACCCAAGATTGGTGCTCCTTGCATTGCTGCTGAAGCTGCAGGAGAAGGTGCCTCTTGCCCCTTCTCCCTGTGCCTGGCTGTCCCAAACCCTTCTTTTGTCTAGGCAGGTCTTGGAGTCTCCTGACAGTACAGCCCCCTAACTCCTCTCAGGGTGAAAGTGATATGAGTCCAGGCGCTTTTTATATCTCCTTCAGCTCAGACTGGAACTTGGGGGAGCTCCTGGGGCGGAGGGAAACCCATAAATGAACATAAACGTGCTCTCTCTCTCTCCTCTCTCTCTCTCTCTCTCCTTTCTCTCTCCCCTCTCCCTCTCTCCCCCTCTCCCTCTCCCTCTCTCCCTCTCTCCCTCTCTCCTCTCTCTCCCCCTCTCCCCTCTCTCCCCCCTCTCCCTCTCCCCCCCTCTCCCCCTCTCCCTCTCTCCTCTCCCCCTCTCCCTCTCTCCCCTCTCCCCCTCTCCCTCCTCTCCCCCTCTCCCCTCTCTCCTCTCTCCCCCTCTCCCTCTCTCCCCTTTCCCTCTCTCCCCTCTCTCCCTCTCTCCCCCTTTCCCTCTCTCCCCCTCCTCCCTCTCCCCCTCTCCCTCTCTCCCCCTTTCCCTCTCTCCCCCTCTCCCCTTTCCCTCTCTCCTCTCTCCCTCTCTCCCCTCTCCCCTCTCCTCTCTCTCCCCCTTTCCTCTCTCCCCTCTCCCTCTCTCCCCCTCTCCCTCTCTCCCTCTCCCCCCCTCTCCCTCTCCCTCTCCCTGAACGGGGGTCCTGATCCCCTGGCATTGGCCTGGGCTGACTACATCTTGTGGGGCTAGTGAGGGGCTGGCTAACCCTGAAGGGCAGCAGTCAGTCCAAAGAGTTCAGAGGTGGGGAAACAGAGCCTGAGCAGAGACAGTCCTTGGCAGGGCCAGGGGGTCCCTGTTTGTCGGCAGAGCTGGGCAGCCAGGCCTCTAAGGGAGCCCTGCTCCCTCCCCCTACCATCCCTGCCCCTGTTGCTGAGTAATGGTTTTCCTTCCTGACCTGAACCTGGGGATGGGGTGGGGGCGGCCCCTGGGAATTCTTGGGTCTCTGCAGGTCGTTTCCTGCAGTCTAGAGCTGCCTGTTTTTGCATGGACGCAAACAGGAGGGACAGCCTTGCCCCCCCCCATTGCTGACTTCCTTCCCAGGCACCTCTGGGGCCCTTCCCAACCTTCCCTCAGGATGCAGGGTCTTTCTCCCCCCTTCCTTCCAGGAGACCCAGGAAGGGCCCAGGGATGACCACCCCCAGCTCTGGGGCCTTGGAGAACCTTCAGGGTTGGGTGTGGCCCCCAGTTTCTGGGGGCACCTTTTGCCCCAGGTCTGGCCCTTCACAGAGTGACTGACTCCTGGTCTCAAGAGCTCAGAGGGTTTCGGGTGGAGGAAGTTAATTGGAAACAGGAAAACATTCCTTCCCAGGCAGCCTGGCTCCAGAGGGCGGCCGCCACCGCGGGGGATGGGGTGCCTTCTCCCAGCTCCCACCCCGCAGGGCAGAGGGGCCAGGCAGTGTGCATCTGGGCCCCCTCTCTCTCGTGGGCCTTCTGCCCACAGGGATGCTCCCTATGTGGAAAGGACCCCAGTTACCTGGGCTACGTGTCCCGGATGTACACCCTACACCTCCCCCACTGGAATGAGTTGTCACACCAGCAAGACACGTGGGAACTGCTGGCTCGAGTGGCCCCCAAGGCTCCCCCATCCCTGCTGGAGGGCCCCAATTGCGTTCCGCTGACTGCAGCCTTTGTGTCAGTGACAAGCAAGTCCCCCTCCCTGGAGTGCTTTCTCAGGCGGTTCAACTTTGGTGACAATCGGATTTGTGTATGAGTTTGGTGGCTTGAGGGCTGTTGGCTGAAGAGCAGGCAGTTGTTTATTGGGGGGACTGGGCCACACCCAGCAGTGCTCGAGGGGCATCAGGTCGCTCCTGGTGGGGCTCAGGGGACCACGCAGTGCCAGAGATCAAAGAGATGGATCAGTCTGATGCACTCCAGCGCCTCACCCCTGTTCCCGCTCTCTTCTGGCCTCTCATCTCTGTAATTGTTCCCACTGAGACTTCCCAAGGGCCTGCCGAGTGCCAGCACTCCTGAGGGGCTCTCGGCCCACTAGGAGCCTGAGACCCACTCCTGGAGGTGACCAGCTGTTGTGAGCCCAAGAGGCTGCCCTGAGTTTGGACCGTCCCTGGCTGCAGGCTGAGAAGGTGCCAGAAGGAGACAGACTCTAGGCCCCTCCTTCTCAGCAGGCCAGACAAAGGTCACAGATTCCCAAGTCCCTTCTCGGCCTCTTTGAGTGGCCCCTTGCCCCTCTTGACACCTCTGGCCCCCAACATACCTCTCTGGATCACCCCCTGCCCTGGGCATCTGTGCATGCATCTGTAATCCACTTTTGGTCTTTAAAACCATTTCTTGGGTCCGAGCAATAGCATAGCAGGTAGGGTGTTTGCATTGCATGCAGCTAACCCGGGTTCAATCCCTGACATCCCATATGATCCCCGAGCACCACCAGGAATAATTCCTGAGCCAGAAGTAACCCATGAGCATCTCGGGGTATGACCCAAAAACCAAAAATAAATAAATAAATAAAATCATTTCTTGGGGCCTGAGCAAGATAGTCCTGTGGGCAGGGCACTTGCCTTGTGCGGGGCCGACCTGGGTTCGATCTGCAGTACCAGGTAGGGTCCTGACAAGAGTGATCCCTGAGCACAGAGCCAGGAGTAAGCCCCAAGCACCGCTCAGTGTGGCCCAGCTGGACACTTGCTTTTTCCTTGTCCTGCGGGAGCACCCCATGGGACTGTCCAGGAGAGGGGCAGGCCTTGTTTGTTCCTGGTTGTTTGCTGTTGCATGGCTCCGTGACACATCCACCCGCGTTCCTGGCACTTGGCTCTGCTTCCACAGGAAGGCACATCCGGTTTGTCCTCCCTGGTACCTGGCAGGTAGCTCGGCCCCTTGGTGTGAGTGCTGGGGCCTCAGCCTCCTTCTCCATTCCGCAGACTCATCTCACACCTGCTTTGGAGAAGGGGTGTCAAGAAGGGCACGACCGGCCCCTTTGTTGTGGTTAGTGATGTCATCTGTCATTCTCAATGTTAGCTGCTGGTTGGGGGGGAGGGACAGGAGCCCCACCCACTTCCATCTAGGGCCAGGAGGGACCAGTTCCCCACCCAAGTGGGGGCAGACCATGGGCCAGCTGTCCCAGGCTGGACTCAGTTTGCTGGTCTGTACAGTGGGCTTTCTGGGCGGCGGCTGGCACTGCTGTGCTCTCCCGCATTCCCAGTGCTTCCCCTTTCACACGAAGGCCCCCCAGTGTCTCCTCAGAGGCACCAGGGCACAGTATTGGCATTGGAGCCCCTGGGGCAGCAGAGGGCCCAGGGCAGGTGTCCCTGCTCTGAGTCTGTCTTGGTGGGAGGAAAGGGAGGCCGACAGGGATGCTGGAACACACGGGCTCCCTGCAGTCGCCTGTGCTCAGATCGGTGATGTCATTTGAGCAGCAGGAGAAGGTCTGAATGGGACCCGTGGCCATCGTCAGCATCAACAACAGTTCTCTGACCTGCCCTCCTGGGGCTGAGACTACGAGGAGCCAGGGAAGGCCTGCTAGGGACACGCGGCAGTGAGGCTGACTCTGCTGAGTGGGAGGAGGATTATTGTCCCTCTTTGTCATGGAAATGTGAGAGCCCCCCCAAGAACCTGGAGAATAGCTTCATCAGCCGGTTCCCAGCACCCAGCTGGCCGGCTCACCCAGCCGCTTCAGCAATTTGCTGCTGGTTTTTTTTTTTTTTTTTTTTTTTTTTGGTCTCCTGCCCCCTGCCGTGGGCTTTCTTTTCTTTTCTGTTTTGCTCTGGCTCTCTGAGACAGACACCCTGTCATACCACTGTATTCTCGTCCTGAGCGCTTTTCCTCTGGCCGTTTCTGCAGCGGCAGGGTCTGTCCTGCCCTGTGGGTGGAGATAGTGGTGAGCCCATTTTACAGGTGGGGAAACTGAGGCAGGGAGCAGGCTTTGGCCTGGTTGTCCTTACTGTACACTTGCTTCTTGATTCTCTTTGTCATCTTGCTCACCCCAGGCCTCATACCCGTATTCTCGCCATCTAGAACTGAGAATGTGGGTTCAGGTTTGTTCTTGGAGAAATTAGGCCATGGTCTGGGGGCAGGGGGACCCTCACTTCCCTTTTCAAAGCCCAGGTCATAGTCCAGGAATATCAGTCGAAGCTGCTACTGTTTGGTGTTTGGGCCACACCTGGGGGTACTCGGACTGCTCTCTGTTCAGTGCTCTGGGCTTGCTCTGGCAGTACTCAGGGTCCCAGGCCTTTGCTCAGCAGCTGAGCTCTTCTCCCTCCCCACCCCCAGCCCTCAGCAGATGCAACTTTCCCCCAGTTCAGTCAAGTGCTGCATGGAAGAGTTTGACAAATGCTTGGTGCCCAGGGTAGTGGTCAGTGGTCAGCCCTACTGTGGGTACTCCAAGGGCTCCCCAAAGACTTACTCTTGGGGAAGAGGGTCAGGGCAGCTGCCTGGTGTGGCTCAGCCCCCTGCACACCAAGGCTTGGGTGGTCACGCCTCCTGCTGGAAAGGGGTGGGCGTCTGACTTGTATGTGGTTTGTGGCCCCCTCCCATGTCCGCCCTTGGGGGAGAATGACAGTCTTGACCCTAGTAAGCCTGAAGCCCTGACAGGAAGCCCTTGGTTGGCCTCTGCTTGGGGAGGGGGAGAGAGGGTGGTCCATGCCCCAGGACATTCCCAGATCCAGGACCCTCCCTGGAGGAAGCTGTTCCTCTTCTTTTCCTTTCTTTTTTGGGGAGGGGCATGCCTGGTGATGCTCAGGGTTCACTCCTGGCTCTGGGAACACTCCTGGTGGGACGCAGGGATATGGGATGCCAGGGATTGAACCCGGGTTGGCCGCATACCAGGCAGACTCCTTCCCGCTGTACTATCGTTCCAACCCTGACGCTGCCCTTCTTGTTCACGGGAAGGTGGTGGGCAAACAGACACCCGTGGCCCCAACTTCTGCTGCCCTCCCTGCATCTGCAGGTGCTTCTCCTTCCTCCTCTATTGAGTCCCCAAACAAGGCTGGTGGGGGTCTTGCACCTAGAGAGGGAGCATGGTTCCCCCAGCATGGAAGGCTCCTGCCACTCCCGCCTGACGCTCACCTGCTCGGGTCTGGCCCCCTGCCCTTTCCTCAAGCAGGAGTCCATACGAACCTGGGCTTCACGTAGGTTTCTCACCTGAGTGCTAATGGGGTGGGTGCTATGTGATCCCTCTTCGGGATCTAGTAGGCTCCCATGACCATTGGGGTCTCCTGATGGGTGTCTGCTGCGGTGGTGTCTGCTGGAGCGTGTCAGCTCCAGCCATCATGCTTGGGGTTCCGGGTGGGGGGTCTCTCTCTGTGTCACGAGCCGGGCCAGAAGTCTTCACCTCCTTCCCCCGAGTAGAGAAGCCCCTGCTGCCACTAAAGTCTCATCACTCCCAGGGCGCCTTCACACACCTGCCTGGCCCAGGAACCATCTTCCTGTCCCCTGTCCACTGTCCCAGCTGGCACTGGAAGCTCAGAAGTGACACCGCTGGCCCCGGGGGGGGCAGAGCCTGCCGTTGGGGGGGTCTCCCTCCCTGCAGAGTTACCTGCCTGCTCCTGACCTTCCCCATACCCTGCCCTGGAGATCCTGGGGGCGGGGGAGCTGGGCCCTGCCAGCCCTGCTGGCTTCTTCCCACCCCCCAGGATCCCCACAGCCTTATCGGGCCCATCCTGAGTGCTCAGGAAGCCCCCCCCCCAGCCCTCTTCCTGCAGTGTGGAGGGTGGGGAGACCTCCCCAGGACTCTGGCCTGCCGGCCGGCCCTCCCCTGAAAGGAAGCGAGTGAACTAGAGCCCATGGCCCTGTGTGAAAACTGCAGCCCAGTGATCGGTGCTGCCTTTCCCTAGGTGGGGAACAAACACCCTTTGCCCTCGGGGACTGTGGGTGGCCCCATAGGGGACATCACGGAGGACTCTGAGCCAGTTTAGTAGCCGAACTCAACCCCTCACCTAGGTTTGCTTTACTTTTTGGGGGCCACACCTGGCAGTGTTCAGGGCTGACTCCTGGCTCTGCACTCAGGGATCATTCCTGCTAGTGCTCGGGACCATATGGGATCAGGGGTGCTAGAGACTGGGCCGCTTTGGCTGCATGCAAAGCAAGTGCCCTTCCCGCTGTTCTTGACTCTGGTTCCAGCCTAGGTTTGCTTTAGAAGCAAGGTCTGGGCTGGTTCTGGGCTGTGGGCTCTGGAAGGACCCACACTGGATCCCTGCCACCTCATTTCCCCAAGCACCCTTGGGTGGGTTCTACTGTCTCCGAAGTCGCTGGGTAGTATCTTATCGCTGGACCTGAGCTTTGAGCAGTTGGCCAAGTTCCAGTGGACTCCAGAGAACTGCACAGGGCCCCCAAATTAAAACAAATATATAGGGACCAGGGATTGGGGGCTTCCCAGCTTGCACTGATCCCTAGTGTCATGGGCAGGGTCCCTGAGATCACTTGGGAGCCCCCGAATCGGTCTGTAAAACATTAGGCAAGTGGCCTCCACGTTCTGTGTCACATTCAATATTGACAGGTGTTATAGGCCTGTCCTTCGTGTCTAAATATATACAAGTGTGTGATTATTTCTATAAAACCCTCTTTATTTCCAGGCTACTCCTGTGTCCCCGGCCAACCTCCCCCATTTTTTTGGGTTTTGGTGCCACACCCAGTGGCCCGGGGCACTCACCATGGTGGGACTTGGCAGACTTGCTTCAGCCTTGAGCCACATGTGGGACCCGGGACTCCCTCCTGTGGTTCCGTGGAGGGTAGCAGTGAGGCCTGAGCAGGGGTGCACCCAACGTCCGGCTTCCCAGGGTTTGCCCAGAGGGATGGATGGGGCTTGTGCCCATTCACAGTCTGCCCAGACTGTGCCCACAGCCGTGATAATGACAGAGGGTAGATAATGACCTGGGGACCTCGCTCAGACATTTCCCAAACGCTAAGGCACCTGCTCCCTGAGGCCCTGGAGAGGTGGGTGCACGTGCATTCCAGTTTCACGATGCCTGCAGGCATTGGGACCCAAGCGGGAGGAGCCTTTCCTTTCTCTGCTCTCTTGGCCTCCATGTGGACCAGACACCAGTACCCGTTTGGGTTGTGTCCCAGTGTGATAACTGTGCTGAAGTGTGTGTGGAGGATGTGCTGTTTCCCATGGGGCTGCCACTGTTTCTCTCCTTATTTTATTTGTTGATTTGGGGGGTCTTTTGGACCATACCCCACCTGTGCTCAGGGCTTACTCCTGGCTCTGAACTCAGGGATTACTCCTGATGGGGTCTGTGCTGTTGCTCTGGCTCCTCTTTGTTGATGGACACGCCTGGCAGAACTGAGGTTCCTCCTGGCCCCTGCCTGGTGGCAACTGTGTGGTGCTGGGGATGGAACTGGCCTCCTGCAGAACCAAGCTCAGCCCAGAACTCCCAGCCCTGATCTCCCAGTCCCCCAGCAAGTGGGCCTGTGACCCTGTACCATTTGCTCCTATTGCTGCCTCGGCCCAGGTCTTGGCCAGGATCTGGGGGAGATGAGGTGCGGATGTGGGCCAGGGTGACTGGACCTGACCTTTTGTCCCCCACACCTTGTATAAGAGCAGTAACTCCGAGGCAGCCTTCTGCTGGGGAGGGCAGAGGGAGCCTGGCTCTGGATTAGGGGAGCTCCGCCAAGCTGCATTCCAGAAACTTTTTGCCATCTACCTTCCTGGCACAGCCCAGTTGGGGTTTAGCCAGTGGCCGCTCTGGGCCAGGCCGGGGGCCGAGTCGCCTCCTGTTGCTGCTCCCGCTCCAGTGGGGCAAGTGGCGAAGTCAGAGGTCCAGTGGCAGCAGTGCTGGGGTCAGCATGCTCCAGGGGCCTGGGGCCACGTGGGCTTCCTTGGGTGCTAGCAGCCTACTCCTCTCGTCTAGGGAGGCTTGGCCAGTCCTTGGAGTGGATGTGACAACACGAGCCCGTGTGAGACCAGCTTGAATTCAGGCTCCAACTTTGGGATCTGTGAAAAGAGGGCTGGAAGCCATCTCTCCGGCACCAGGCCCGGCTCCTCCCCCACGCCCCTCCGCCCCCACCTGCCTCCCACACGTGGCCTCCACCTTGGCCATTGCAGCATTGCAGGGTGAAGACCAGCAGGTCCATGCCTGCCCGCAGCGGGCCCCGGTCTCTGCGAGATGCCAATGCCTGGGCACCGCCCCAGCCTGGGCCAGGCCAAGGCTTGATGAGGGTCATTGCCCAATTGTCACTGTTAGTGCCACCCAGTCCTGTCCTCGCCTCCCTAGAACGGGACCCTCAGAGACGGAGGCATCTGGGCTCAGGAAGGGCAGGGCTGGGATTCGACACTGGGTGTGGCTCGAGACTTCATGCCCTTCCGTCCTCACCCGCTCCCTGCTTTAGGGGAGCTCACCGGTGTGTGGTTGCTCTGGGCACTGTGGGAATCCCCCACCTCGATAATGATGAGGGCAGACGAGGCCTGACCTGAGCTAGGATGTTTATAGTCGGCGGTTTATCTCACCGCGTGAGTCTTGCTCGGGTGGTGGAAATAGTACCTTTTGATTTTGGGGTGCTGCCACTGAGCCTGCCAGGGACTTCTAGTACAGACTTGTGTCCCCTGCTCACCTGGCAGTGTTTTTTTTTTTCTTTAAAAAATGGCTTTTGAGGGGCTGGAGCAATAGCACAGTGGGAAGGTCGTTTGTTCCTGAGCATCACTGGGTGGTCCCACTAAATACAATCCTCACCTCAAGGACTGAGCCCCCAAAGTCCCAGTCTGCTGTGATGGACCCCATTTGGTAACATGACTTCTGTGTAGGGTTCACTCCCCTCCACTTCCCACCTCCTAGTTCAGTGTGAACCGTTGCTAAGTTGCCAAGGGGAGCTGGGAGCTGGGCAGTGGGAGGTGGGCAGTGTGGCGTCTAGATGCCCATTCTCTGAGTGCCCCGGAGTGTCTGTGGGGCTGAACTAGGGCAGGTTATTTATTCTTCGTGAGGCAAGACTTGGTGCTGGGGCACCACTGTGGCCAAAGCCCATAAAAGCCAGGTCGAAGGGGCTCAGGGGTAGAGCATGTGCAAGGCCTGGCTGGACCCCTGGCCCTGTGTGGTCATACAAAATAACAAAAATAAAGGCGGGGCTGGAGCAGTGGTCTGGTGGGTAGAGCGAGGCCTTGCATATGGTGAACCCGGGTTAAGCCCCCGGGGACTGATTCTGAGCACAGAGCCGAGTAAGTCCTGAGCACATCTGGTGTGTTCCTTAACCCCCCCACACCCCAATAAAAGAAACAAATCCATAAAACAAAAAGGAATTGAGGCGAGTGGAGGGAAGTCGTCTTGGCCCGGTGATATCCCGGGTCCCCTGCTCTGTGTCCAATGTCCTCACTGGGTGCATAACAAGAACAGAGAACCCCAAATGTTCAGAACTGAGCCCCTGCCCCTGAAAACATCCACGTCATCACCCCAGGTTGGTCATCATCTGTCCTGGCCACCATGGGGGCTGTCTGGCCCATTCTCCCCTTCTGGCCTCTCTTTCTTGGACTTTTCTTTATTCTGGTGAATAACAAGAAAACAAAGTATGTTCCTCTTCACACCGGTCCCTTTGAATGTGCGCAGGGACCAACCTAGGTCCTCATGCACACAAGGCCAGCATGCCAGCACTGAGTCCCTCTGCAGCCCTGAAACCTTTGATTTGGGGGGGCAGGGGCGATGCTGTCTGGTTCTCAGCAGTCACTCCCAGCAGTCCTGGGGACTAGTGCCGGGGATGGAGCCGGGGCTCCCCACTTGAAGCCTGTGCTGCGCACCGCCTTCCCCCTTCTCCTTTCGTAAACATCCACCTGCGCCATGTGACACTCTCTCAGGCTCTCTCGGCCACCTGCCGCTTAGCAGCAGCTCCCTTGAAGTGGCCTAGGCAGGCAGTGGGTGGGACCAGCAAGGTATTTACTCACACCCTGTGACACTCTGACCCCAGCAGAGTCACATTTCTTGCTGGAAGCATCCGGGCTGCCTCCTGGCCTCCAGCCTTTCTCCACCGCAGCCTGAGTGGTCTCCTCACCCCTCTGGCTTTCTCTTGCCCCGGCCCCTCCAGGACCCCACCCCACTGTCACCTGCTCTAGGGACTCTGTCCAACCCCACAGCGCCTACCTGTCCTGCAGCCCAGGAACCCTACTGGAACCAGGGTCAGCTTAGAGCCCTTGTGTGGGTTCCACAGTCTGCTTCAGCTGCGATATCCACAGTCCTAACTGCCCACAACCTGCTGCGGGGGTCCCTGAGCCCGGAAGCTGCTCCAGGCCAGAATCGGCACGTGGGGTTTAGAGTGAGCCCTTTGCTTGTTTGATGTTTTGGAATCCCGGCTGGTGTTGCTCAGGGTTCACAAGGTGCCAGGCGTGGACCCTGAGCCTCCCGCCTGGGGTCTTAGAATCAGTCTGGACTGAGAATGAAGGGGCAGAATGAACGATAGGTATTGATCCCAGTGGAATGGTTGAGTCTACGTCGGCGGTTCCCCTGTCTCCAGCGCTTGTCCGGCCATCCCCCTGGGAAATTTACAGGCCCTGTGTGACGCCCTGGGTGGAGGCGCCTCCCTTTTGAGGATGGGGAACACTCGCGGGCGCTGTGCTGTGACTGGGTGTACATCCGACACGTGCAGTGGACTATTTTTCACTGCTCTTAATGACACGAGGCATTGGAGCCAAGGGCAGTCATGACCTGGTGAAACTGCCACCTTAGTCTATTTCCTGTGTCCTGTTGTTCCAGGCAGGAGCCCTACCCCATAGCCCAGCCCTTCTCTCCAGGTTTTGGGCCTGACCCCACACCTTCGCATCTATCGGCTCCTGTACCAGGATTTTGCCCGTGGCAGGCACTTCCTGCAAAGGGTCGGGTCATCCATGGCTTCTGTGTTGGGGTCACGTCACCCATTTGACGCGGTGTTCTCCTGTGTGCCTTCCCCTGCATGCTTTGATCGGGGGGGGGCTGCCACCAGTTCCCTTCTGCCGGACCCACAGGGTGCCTGACACCCTACACCTTCCCCCTTCCCTCTGCCATTGCTGGGGCTCACCTGCCCATTCACAGGCGCCTGCACTCCAGCGCGGTGCAAGCATCCTCGGTTGTGGGGCCGGGCGGAGGGGTGTGGGCGGGTGCTCACCTCGGGGCCATGACCTGTTCTGCCCCTCTCTACCTCCCTCTAGCCAAGGTGGCCTTTCGCTGCTAAGATTGTACCTACTTGGGGCTGCGGTGATAACACAGCAGGTGGGCTCTTGCCTTGCATGTGGCCCACCCAGGTTCGATTCTCAGCATCCCATTCTGTCCCCAGAGCACCACTATGACTGATTTCAATGTAGAGCCAGAAGTAATCCCTGAGCATCACTAGCTGTGGCCCAAAAACAAAACTAAAGAAACACAAAAGAACCCAAACAGTATGATAACTTCCTGTTCTCTCTCTTTTTTTTTGCTTTTTTTTTTTGGGGGGCATACCCGGAAATGCTCAGGGGTTTCTCTTGGCTCTGCACTCAGGAATTACTCCTGGCATTGCTCAGGGGACCATATGGGGATGCCGGGGATTGAACCCAGGTCGTAATGGGCCGATTGCATGCAAGGCAAGCGCCCTAACCGCTGGACTATCGCTCCGGCCCCTCTCTCTCACTTTTATTCCCTTGCTCTGAGTACCCCAACTTCTGTTCTTTTGATATTGGTCTTCTGTAAAATTTAGGATTTGGGGGTGTTAGAACCCAGGACTTATACATATCACACACACAGTCCCGTGAGCTCTCAACACCCTCACTTGTATATTTAGTTACATTTTGGGCCTCTTCTGTTGGTCCTCGGCCTGCTTGGTGCTGGGGGCGGCGGGGGGGCTCACCTATGCCAAGCCTGTGCTCCACCCCTGCACTGAGGGGTCTGCAGTTTCTGTTTCAGGCACAGTCCCATAGTTCTGAGTTCTCTCTTACTCCCTTACCCCAGAGGGAGACCTCATACTGGTCCCTCACCTGACCCTGCTCCCTTTGATCCCGTGTCCCTGCGCTTTGTGCCCGCCTGCCCCGGCTGCTTGCTGGCTGTGGGCCACTGGCTTCCATAGGGAGCATGATCAGGAGTGGGGGTGAGTGCTCAGGCCCACCTGTCCTTTTCCTCCCGCCTCCTGCTCTCATTCTCCACCTGCAAATGTCCATCATGCCTGCCATGGGCGGGTCTGTTCCTGGTGCCCTGGGCATGGCATTGGGTCCTTCTGGAGGCTTCAGCCTTAGGTTGTCACTGGCCCCCAAGTGACTCCCTGATTATGTGTGGGGCCCCTGTCTGTCCTGAAATGCTCCTTTTCTTGGAGTCTTCTTAAAAAAAAAAAATTTTTTTTTTTTTGCCTTTTTGGCGCCACATCCAAAGATGCTCGGGGTTACTCCTAGCTCTGCATTAAAAAATTACTCTTGGGGGCTGGAGCCATAGCACAGTGGGGAAGGCATTTGCCTTGCATGCAGTCAACCCAGGTTCGATCCCGGCATCCCATATGGTCCCCTGACCTCTGCCAGGAGTAATTCCTGAGAGCAGAGCCAGGAATAACCCCTGAACATTGCTGGGTGTGATCCAAAAAGCAAAAAAAAAAAAAAAAAAAAATCTCTTGGCGGTGCTCTGGGGACCCTATGGGATGATGGGGATTGAACCTGGGTTGGCCTCGTGCAGGGCAAACGCGCTCCCCACTGACTGTCACTCCAGCCCCTTCTTCCAGCCTCTGCAGGGCATGTGGGACCAACTTTTGCTTGTGTTTTGCAATAGGGTGCTGGGGCCCAAGTGCAGCATCCAAGTGTTCTTCCCAAAGGTGGGAAGGTTAGATGGTTAATTGGGGGTGCGAGGACGGCACCTCCCAAAGGCATGTCCCTTCATGTTGAGCACCGCAGCCTGTGCCCTGCAGTTCCCAGACACTAATGAGCGACTTCAGATTTTTTTTTTTAACTGCACCCGACGGTGCTCAGGGCTTACTTCTGTGCCGAGGGATCACTCCTGGCAGGACTCAGGGGATCATATGGAGTGCCAGAATTCAAACCCAGGTTGGCCGCATGCAAGGGAAGGGCCCTACCCATTGTGCTGTCTGTCACTCTGGTTTCAAACTGTTCAGAGATTCCGATACCCAGATGCCTGTTTTGTCTTTTTGGCTTTTGGACTACTCTCTCAGCTGTGTTTTGGGGTGCTGGGGCCTGAGCCTGGGACTAGGCCATGCGAACCACACCCTCTAGTCCTCAGAGCCTTCTCCCTGGCTCTCTGCCTGGTCTTTTAATGATGTGTCCAGGAGGTTCCAGCTTCCCTGTCCAGCCTCTGTTACAGCATTCCCAGAGGACCCTAGGGGCTGGAGAGTCCACACATTGGGGAGGGTGCTTGCCCTGCATGTGGCTGATCCGGTTCCATCCCCAGCACCCCCTAGGGTCCCCACACCCTGCCAGGAGTGATGCCTGAGCACAGCTGGGTGTGTCCCACAAACAAACAAAAGCCCTAATCTATAGAACCCCTGACTGGCACCTGGTGCACCCCCATCTGCCCCGGCCCGTTCTGCAGTGAGCACTGTGTGACTGTCGTTCCAGAGCCCCAGACAGTGGCTGTTATGTGCATCACAGAGAGTACAGAGGTTATGGTGCTGGCTCTGCACGCAGCTGACCCTAGGTCAGACCTTGGCACCAGCCCCCAACCCACCCCCAGGTTCGGGAATCACATCCCAGTTTGGGCTGTGTCGTTTTTTTTATTTTGGGGAGCTCTTTCATCTCACGGGGAGAAGTCCACATTGAATTCTCTTATATGTGTTGCCTTGAAAAAGCAAAAGGGGCTGGAGTGATAGTACAGCAGGTAGGGCTTATGCTTTACACGTGGCTCGGGGAGTAACCCCTGAGCGTCACCGGTGTGACCTAAACCCCCACGCCCCAAAAAAGGGAAGGAAAAAGGCGGGGGTGGCGGCAAAGGAAAGTGCTGGTTACGGTTCTTGCCTTGCTTGAGGCTGACCAGCACCGCACTGCCCCTCAGCATCACTGAGGTCACTGAGTATGACCGTGGGGTGGCCTGGATCATCCTGCCAAAGCCCCTCGGTACTGTTTGGAGCTCACCTCCCACCTCACCCAAAAAAAAGTATTAGCTTAGGGTGGCAGGACTTGTGACTGGTGAGCACTAGCCCTGGGTTGACCTGGCCACAGAGTGTCCCCACCCCCAGTGCCAGCTGTGACTTCAGAACCACAGGGTGTGGCCACCACAAGACAACACCCCACAACGCCATTTCCCACAGTGGAGAGCAGCAAGTGAGCGGCGCCTGTCTGTGTGTCCTCCACGCCAGGTGCTCGTTGGTGGCACATAAGTGTTTTTTGTTTTGTTTTCTCTGGCTTTGTTTAGACGGGTGCGGGCAGGGCAAGAGCCCTAGCGTGTGGTCCCCCGCCTGGCCAGGAGTGATTCCTGAGCACAGAGCCAGGAGTGAGCCCCTGCGTGAGCCCTGAGTGATTCCTGAGCACAGAGCCAGGAGTGATTCCTGAGCACAGAGCCAGGAGTGATTCCTGAGCACAGAGCCAGGAGTGATTCCTGAGCACAGAGCCAGGAGTGAGCCCTGAACATCACCAGTGGTGGCCCCAAACTGAAAAAACAAAACCAAAACCAGCTCTTGAGGCATTTCAGAACCATATCCCAGATCTGTTCTTTTTCTTCCCACAAACTACGGTGTGTTTGAAAATAAAAAATTCCTGGGGCCGAGGCCCCAGGTGTGGCCTGGAGTGACAGCACAGTGGGTAGGACGATTGTCTTGCTTGCGGCGACCGGGTTCAATCCTCGGCATCCCATATGGTCCTCCTGAGCACCACCAGGAGTAATTCCTGAGTGCAGAGTCAGGAGTATCCCCTGGGCATCACGGGTGTGACCCAAAAAGAAAAAAAGCAAGCTTGGGACTGGACTTACAGTACAACAGGCAGGGTGTTTGCCTTACCCGTCTACCGGGTTTGATTCCCGGCATCTCATTTGTACCCTTTAGCCCCGTCAGGGTGATCCCCGAGTGCAGAACCAGGACTGAGCCCTGAGCATTGCCTGGTGTGGCCTCAAAGCATAGAAAAACAAAAAACTGCTGTTGAGGCATTTTAGAACCCTATTCCAGATCTTTTCTTTCCTTTTCATAAACTTCAGTGAGTGTTTAAGTGTCAAAATCTGGGGCTGAACACTATGTGACCGAAACCTCCAAACATGAACAAAGTTGTAATTGTATATCTCATGGTGGTATAATAAAGTATTAATTAAAAAAAAATCTGGGGCTGGGGGCTGGAGCGATAGCCCAGCGGCTAGGGCATTTGCCTTGCATGCAGCCGGCCCGTGCCGGCCCGGGTTCGATCCCCGGCACCCCATATGGTCCCCCCGAGCACCGCCAGGAGTAATTCCTGAGTGCAGAGCCAGGAGAAACCCCTGAGCATTGCCGGGTGTGACCCAAAAAAGCAAAAAAAAAAATCTGGGGCTGGGCTGAGCAATAGCACAGTGGGGAGGGCTTGCATGCAGCCCACCCAGGTTCGATCCCCAGCATCCCATATGGTCCCCCGAGCACTGCCAGGAGTAATTCCTGAGTCCAGAGCCGGGAGTAACCCCTGAGCATTGCTGGGTGTGACCCAAAAAAACAAAACAAAACAAAACAAAATTAATTAAATATAATTTAAAAATCTGGGGCTAAAACAGTAGTATAGCAGGTAGGGCATTTACCTTGCATGTGGCCGACCTGGGTTCTATCCCCAGCATCCCACATCATCCCTTGAGCTGGCCAGGAGTGATTTCTGAGCACAGAGCCAGGGTAAGCCCTGAGCATCGCTGGTGCAGCCAAAAAATAAAACCCCAAATAAAAGTATCTGTGTAAGGACACCATCAGACCCCATAAAGCCAAAGTCATTCTGTGCCCTAGGGCTGTGCTTTTCTGCACAGTCTTTGATGTGGTTTGTCTTGGTTTGGAGGCCTCCGTCAGTGCTCAGGGGCTTAGCTCGGGTTCTGTGCTCAGTAGGGGATGGAACCTTGCCCTCATCCCATCAAGCTTTTTTTTTCAGGGAGGGGGCTGGGAGTGCATGTCCAGGCAAAGGGGATCCAGATGTGGCAAAATCACTTTGAAAAAGTTACAAATTTCTACAAGCGCATCCAATACAGCATAGAGAAATCCTGATCCGGTTTCACCCACTTTCAATTCTACCACATTTCCTGTTTTCCTGCCCTTTCTCTTTCTCTTTCTCTTTCTAAGGCCTGTGGTGCCACAGGCTTTCTGCCTGCTCGGCCGGTTCCTCTTCTGGAGAGGGACCTGTGAATACTCCTGTCACTCCTCAACTCTGACACCTCCTCTCCGGGTCTCCCCAAACCTCAAGAATTGAGCCACCCTCATTCTCGGGCGTGTTTCTGAGGTCACCCGAGGCCACAGGGGTAGACGGACAGGTGTGTGTTCCATTTGCCCAAAGGGCCTGGGGCCCTGATGTTTGCAGAAAGTGTCTGTTGTCCCTCCCCCACGCTGCTTTTGAGATGCATGAGGCAGTTTCCTTTCCTGCCTGGTCCCAGGTGCGCAGCTTTTCCTGACTTTTCTGGGTCCTTCTGGGGGCACCTCCTTGCCCTGTCCCCGAGGGTGGGGCCTCAGGACACAGTCCCTTGCTGCAGGGCTGCTGCGGGCACATGAAAACTTTCTTCTCAATCGCCAGAAGAAAGTGCTTTTTTTTTTTGCTTTTTTTTGGGTCACACCCGGTAATGCTCAGGGGTTTCTCCTGGCTCTGCACTCAGGAATTATTCCCGGCGGTGCTTGGGGGACCATATGGGATGCCGGGGATCAAACCCTGGCCAGCATGCGCTGGCTGCATGCAAGGCAAACGCCCTACCTGCTGGGCTATTACTCCGCCCCAGAAGAAAGTGCTTTGAGATTAGAGGAACTGCGGAAAGAGTGGGGAGTTTCAGAAATGCTGAAAACACAGAAGTGACTGTGGCTTGGGGACCCTGCTGCTGCTGCCTCTCCCATTCTCCTTCTGCTTCTCCCTTGCCTGAGCACCGAAGTAACCAGGAGAAACTTGGAGAGCAAAATCCAACTGGCCTAGGGGCCGGGAGAGCCCAGCGGGTAGGGCGTTTGCCTTGCACGTGGCCAGCCTATGCCGCCCGGTTCAATCCCCGGCATCCCATATGGTCCCCCCGAGCACCGCCAGGAGTAATTCCTGAGCACAGAGCCAGGAGTAACCCCTGAGCATCGCCGGGTGTGACCCAAAAAAGAAAAAAAAAGATCCAACTGGCCTAGAGAATCTGTGTCCCGCACTGTCCTGTGTGAGGGGCTCGGAGACCTGGATTCTCCAGGTTGTGCCAGCCTCAGGCATCCCATGCCCAGCCAAGGTGGGTGAGCCCAGATCCATACACCCTCCAGAAATGCCCCACGTTTCATTTGCCATAGAATATTAGGTTATTATTTTTGGTAATTACCCCTTTCCCTTCATTTTTAAAAAAATTTTTCGGGGGAGAGATCAGCCAGGGTAGCGCGTTTGCCTTACGCTGTCGCCCATCGCCGGCCTGGGTTCGATCCCGGCATCCCATATGGTCCCCAGAGCACCGCCAGGGAGTAATTCCTGAGTGCAGAGCCAGGAGAAACCCCTGAGCATTGCCGGGTGTGACCCAAAAAGCAAAAAAAAAAAAAAAAAAAAAATTTCCATTGCTGTTTTCAATGACTTTTTTCTTTTGTTCTTTAAGTGACTTTATGTTGTTTCAGCAGCTTGTTTTATACTCTTTTTTTTTTTTTTTTTGCTTTTTTGGGTCACACCCAGCGATGCTCAGGGGTTACTCCTGGTTCTGCACTCAGGAATTACCTCCCTGGCGGTGCTCGGGGACCATATGGGATGCCGGGATCGAACCCAGGGCCAGCACAGGCCGGCTGCGTGCAAGGCAAACGCCTCTACCCGCTGGGCTATCGCCCCGGCCCCTTGTTTTATACTCTTGATCATGGGGGTGCTTGCCGGGGGCCCCAGACTTGCGGTTCTTGCCCACGCTTGGCTGTGGTTTGCCGGACACCTTTTTGTAGTGGTGCCACGAGCTCACTCGTGCATCTGGGGTGACGCCGGGGGATCCACCTCGTGGCTCTGTGCTTGCAAAGCAGACACTTTACCACGATCCCTCCAACCTCGTCTTTATTATTTTGAGTTTGGGAACAGCAGCTGCTGCTGGTTGGAGTAGGTCCTCCCGGTGCTTCCTGAGAATCTGACTGGTGTTTCAGACATCGCAGTCTAGTTCCGGGCTTGAACTTCCATGAGCCCGTTTTTCTTACGTCCTCTGCTTCATCTGCCATGAAACTGTGGCTAGGAGCTAGGGAGACAGCTCGAAGGAGCACAGGCAGTGCTTGCAGGAGCCTGGGTTTGATTCCTAGCACCTCCTGGTTCTCACAGCACTGATCCCGAGCAGGCCCTGGGCACTACCCAGTGTGGCCCTGATACAAACATGACAGTTCTCTCCGTTACATGGGTGAAGTGTCCTCAGATGAGTGCGCCCCACTCTCGGCTTGTGCAGTCTGTATCTGCACAGCTGTGCATGGTCACTGAGATTCAGCAAATCTTCTGCATGCATCTGCCCCAGAGGCAACGAGTGGGGTTTACTTAGTAACCATAGGGGCGGGGCTTGGGCTGTACCTGTGAGGAGAGTGCTGAGGGAAGGTGAGGTGAGGTGGCAGAAGGGAGAGTTTGCATGGTTATTTGGGGCAGTGTGTTCCAGCCCAGGAACAGCCCAAGCAAAGGCCCTGTGGCAGAACAGGGCCTAGAGGCAGCTCATGTCCCAGGAGTGGGTTGTGTGAGACGGGCCCCAGGAGGGTTCTGAGAGAATTCCTGTTCTTACCAGGCCGGTGAGGATGGCCAGGGACCACCAGCAGCTGAAGAAATTCAGGTGCAAGATGTGTTTGGGGAATATTGGTTATTTGGAGCAAACGAATGAATGATTTTCTGACTGGGGAGGGGGTGTGTGTGTGGTCAGGGGGACCCCTCGGTTGTGCTGCGCCTGCCTCTCAGAACTAAGTGGGTTCTTGGGAGAGCCTGGCTTGGGGCTCTGTGACTTGGGGCTTCAGTCTTTGTTCTGTTAAACAGGGGTGATCAGGTGGGCCCACACCAGAAGTGACAGCTCCCTGAGACGGTGGGGACCTTGGGGGTTGCAGTCCAGGTGCGTGGGGCCCAAGGCTTAGGACATATGCCTGATTGTTCCTT
This sequence comes from Cryptotis parvus, assembly GCA_021461705.1. Lineage (NCBI taxonomy): Eukaryota > Metazoa > Chordata > Mammalia > Eulipotyphla > Soricidae > Cryptotis > Cryptotis parvus. The sequence continues at coordinate 12,439 of JAJIBD010014617.1, read as the reverse complement.
TCCCAACTTTGGGGAGTTGGGGGTGACTTCCTGATGTTGTTTAGGGGTTGAAGACCACTCCTGCGGGGGCTGCTCTGACTTAGGGCCCTCCGGGTTGCGCCAGCAGTGCTCAGGGGACTGCATGGCACCAGGGCGGAAGCAGGGGTGGTCTGCGGGCCAGCGTTCTCCGTGCTGACCCATCTCCTGGCCCCTCACTAGAGGGGAGGGGTTGTCTGGGAACAGGGCCTGTGTTGGCCAGTGGTGATAATGCCACATGTCATTTCACACAACTTTACTGGGGTTCAGTTCACAAGCCTTTAAAGTGCTGGAGAACAGCAGGTACAGTGTTTGCCTGGAACACGGCCCACCCGAGTTCGATCTCCAGCATCCCATATGGTCCCCGAGTTCCGCCAGGAATAATTCCTAAGCAGAGAGCCAGGTGTAACCCCTGAGTGTCGCTGGGTGTGACCCCCAAAAGCCAAATAAATACATAAATAAATAGAATAGACAGAATAAAATGCTGGAGACATGGGGCCAGAGGCTAGCCCAGTGGGGAAGGCACTGGCCTTGCAGGTGCCCAGCCGAAGTTCCCATAGACTCCCCTGAGCGCCACGAGAAGTGATCCCTGAGCACCACCGGGTGTGGTCTCCAAACTAAAATCAGTTGCTGGAGAACCCCCATGGCGCACATTAGGCGTGCCCGGCTGCCCGCATCCTCTGCCCTAGGACCCTGAGCCGCCCCAGGAAGCAGCCCTGCACTCTGAGCCACCAACCCGGTTCTCTCTTCTCCTTAAACTTGCCCCACGGCTGCTCCCCTGGAGACAATCAGAACACCAGGGGTGTTTTTCTCAACGGATACCTGGGTGGCTTCCAGTTCTGGGTGCTGGGAACATTCTAGAACATGTCAGTACGTGAAACCATGCTGAGTAGCCCCGGGCACCAAGGGATGCAGGTGGTGTATTAGCCGTGGCCATAGCGCTTGCCCCGAGCCTTCTCCCAGTGTGCAGGTGGGGAGGCCGCAGTGTGGGGATGCCTCACACCCCACACACAGGGTCCAGGGACGGCTCGCAGGGTTGGTGTTGCCCCAGGTGGCGTCCTGCATACTGGTCTGTTGTTTACACTAATGGGGGGCGCGTGTCACCCCTTTGTAGACGTCTTAATTTTGCTCATGGGGGTGCGCGGTGGTAATGGGCCCACCAGCCCCTGTGGGGTGTCTGCCCCGCCTCGCTGGATCCCTCGCCCGCAGAGGTCAGGTCTCCACAGTGGCCACTACCTTTGACCGCCGCCCCGTGACCTCTCTCGCAGCCCCGGAGCCGGTGCTCGCTTTCTGAGTTTGGCTGCCCGGCTGCACACTGGCTGCGGGCCCACCCTCCAGCCCGAGCAGCCCCGAGCCGTCCCCGGGCTCTGGAGCTTCTGCAGTGGCTGGCGGGCCTTGTTTACACAAAGGGAGCGGAGCTGAAAGCTGGGCCGCGCCTGCCCCGCGGTGCAGACGGCGAGTCTGTAAGCGCGGTCTCTCCTAGGGCCTCCCTCAGATAGCGATCGGCGCGCCCGTGCTTTGAAGAGCCGCGGGAGGGCACGGGGCGGGGTCTGGCGGCCAGTGACGCCCAGGTCGCCCGGAGGGCGGGCACGTGCCGAGGTCCTGGGGCCGGCGTGGGGCGGGGCCAGGCGCACGGTGCCGGAAGTGGGCGGGGCCTGTGGCCGGTGACGCCCCCGGACACTGATTGGACGAGCTCGAGCCTTGGGTGCTGTGGCCGGATTGTAGAACTGGGGCGCGGGCCGAGGCACTACTGGGGACAGCCTGGTAGGGCCGCTGGGGTAGGGCAGACCTTTGAGAGATGTCGCCCCATCAGGCCGACCGATGGGGCCCGGGGAAAGCTGCCAAACGCTGTCGTTCCAGCACCCAGTCTTCTGAGATTCACTGAGGACTTCTTGTGGCTTTTATTTTATTAATTATTTTGCGCCCAACGTGGGGCCAAAAAAAAAAAAAAAAAAAGGTTGAGAGCCTTCTACTGAGACTATACCACCTACACGGTAAAGCCTGGCAAGCTACCGTGTTTTATTTACTTTTATGCCAAAGACTAGTAACTATTATGGACCTCAGTTCCATAACCTGAAGAATGGTTTCGGACTCCTCCTGTCCCTGTAGCAAGTAGACGCCCTTGGGTGCACTTGCTTGTGACAGGACTAATGGAGATGTTACTAGTGCCCACTCGAGCAAATCGATGAACAATGGGAAGACAGTGATTAATTATTTTGCAGGGGTCAGAGACTACCAGCTTTGCTCAGGGACGGTTCCTGGTTTTGTGCTCAGGAGGGACCCCAGCGGTTCTTGGGGGCTCATATGTAGTGCTCCATGTTCTCTGCTGCCCTATTTGTTTACTTATTTCTATTTTTGTCTTCTGTGGGGGGCCTTCTAAGCACTTCTCAGGAAATGGGCACTGGAGATTCTCGGCTAACTAGTCTGTCAGTTCAGTGCAAAGGCGTAAGGATGGGCTGCTGGCGCTACCCAGGGTCACGCTGGTGGTGCTGGGCCCCGAGGACTGTACTCTGTGATGCTCAGGGGACCCGATGCTGGTCCCTAAACACTGCACTGCCTCCTGGCCCCGCATAGGCGGGTTTTAAAAAAAAAGCGTGTTTTTTTGGGCTATATCCTTTATGATCAACCTCAGGCTTGTCTCTTAGCTGCAGTGTGTTAATCCAGTTAGTGTCTGTGCAGCTGTCGGAGTGGGAGAGAGGGAGAGAGAGAGAGAGAGAGAGAGAGAGAGAGAGAGAGAGAGAGAGAGAGAGAGAGAGAGAGAGAGCATCTCCCTGGCCCCGCAGGTCCCCGTGGGCCCCTTTCTCCTCTCTCCTCCATTCCCCCTATTCCCCCACCCCATACTTCCATGCTGCACAGCTTTTTCTCCTCAGCTGTACTTGGCTGTGAGCCTGGAAGTCAGAGCTCTTGCATCTGGTGACCTTGGCTGATGCTGAGGTGTGGCTGCTGTCCGCCCCATGCCTGGGGGCCCACACCTTGCTGTGGCCTAGCTGTGCAGCCCTTCAGAGTTTCATGGGCCGGGCGAGCGTAGCACAGCGGGTAGGCGGCGATAGCCTTGCACGCAGCCCACCCGGTTCGATCCCCGGCATCCCATATGGTCCCCTAGCACAGCCAGGAGTAATTCCTGAGTGCAGAGCCAGGAGTAACCCCTGAGCATCGCTGGGTGTGACCCAAAAAAGAAAAAAAAAAGTTTGTTTATTATCCATTTCAGAGCCGATGGGTGCCTGGACTGCTCCCAGGTCAGGCTTTTATGAGGAAGAATGCTTAGAACTTTTATTTTTCTTTTGGGTCACACCTGACAATGCTTAGGGGTCACTCTTGGCTCTGCACTCAGGAATTGCTCCTGGCGGTGCCTGGAGAGTACCGGAGGAGTTCTCCGGGAGGAGAACATATGGGATGTTGGGGAACGAACCGGTCAGCTGCTTGCAAGGCAAATACCCTCCCCGCTGTGCTGCCGCTCTGGCCCCCTGCCTGAGCACTTCTGTGGAGGTTTCTGTAGGAGCAGACTGCTGCTTTTAAATCAACTTGCTGGAGTGCGCAAGTGGCTGCCAGATCAGGGAGGAAATGTGTGCTTAGCTGGGGCTAACCCTGGCATTCTGCTTTCTTCTGGGATGAGGTGTCTGCTAAAAGGCCGTTCAGGGCCTTGTGGCAGTGCACTGTGGCCAGTCCACTGGGTTGTGTCATTAGCTCTCTTTGACTTCTCCCCTCACTCAGCTTCCAGAATGGCTGCCACAGCACCAGCTGTCACCCCATCTTTCAAGCAGAGGGGAAGAGTGGGGCCAGTCATCCTCCCTGGTGGTGTGAGGCTCTCTTCACCCAAATGGAAACATTAGCTGCTCAGGAGGCTGGGAAAGGGAGCTGACTCTCGGTGGGAACGTGGTTGCGGGCACTGGAGTCCATGCTGTCCAGCAGGCTCCTGGGCTGGGCAGGAGTGTTGTTGGGCTTTGGGTAACTACCAGGGCCTCTTGAGCCACAGAGAGGCTGTGTCAGGGGCCTGGATGGGAGTGTGAGGCAGGGTTCGACATCACAGTAGGCACCCCATAAGGGACAGCTCCTTGCAGGGCACCTGGTTCTGAAAGGTTATTCTGGACCAATGGTGCACGTAAGGAATGCCCCTTCTTGGACCCTGCTGTGTCGGGATGAGCAGCCGTCACTGCCGTGCTTGGGGGGCCTCCAGGGCTGGAATCAAGGGGGTGGCCACGTGCAAGGCACGACCTAACACTGCACCGTCCCATCTAGCCCCTGAAATTCAGTGTTTCACTGATATGGTTTTGTTTTCATTGGGTCCCACACCTGGCAGAGCCTGGGGGCTTCTGTGGGCTGTGTGCTGGGGCGCCGCGTCCCTTCTGGGGGCTTCTGTGGGCTGTGTGCTGGGGCGCTGCGTCCCTTCTGGGGGGCTTCTGGGGGCTGTGTGCTGGGGCGCTGCGTCCCTTCTGGGGGCTTCTCTAGGCTGTGTGCTGGGGCACTGCGTCCCTTCTGGGGGCTTCTGTGGGCTGGTGCTGGGGCGCTGCGTCCCTTCTGGGGGCTTCTGTGGGCTGTGTGCTGGGGCACTGCGTCCCTTCTGGGGGGCTTCTGTAGGCTGGTGCTGGGGCGCTGCGTCCCTTCTGGGGGCTTCTGTGGGCTGGTGCTGGGGCGCTGCGTCCCTTCTGGGGGCTTCTGTGGGCTGTGTGCTGGGGCCCCGCGCCCCCTTCTGGGGGGCTTCTGTAGGCTGGTGCTGGGGCGCTGCGTCCCTTCTGGGGGCTTCTGTGGGCTGGTGCTGGGGCGCTGCGTCCCTTCTGGGGGTTGCTTCTAGGCTGTGTGCTGGGCCACTGCGTCCCTTCTGGGGGCTTCTGTGGGCTGGTGCTGGGGCGCTGCGTCCCTTCTGGGGGCTTCTGTGGGCTGTGTGCTGGGGGCGCTGCGTCCCCTTCTGGGGGCTTCTGTGGGCTGTGTGCTGGGGCGCTGCATCCCTTCTGGGGGCTTCTGTGGGCTGGTGCTGGGGCGCTGCGTCCCTTCTGGGGGCTTCTGTGGGCTGGTGCTGGGCCGCGGCCCTTCTGGCAGTGCTCAGGTGCCTATCGGTGCCAGGGAGGGAGTAAACCTGGGCCTCCCGCCGACACAGCTCGCGCATACAACCCAGCAAGTCTCTGCCCAAAACGCGGCGTTGCCGGAAGCCTTCCTGTTGGTTGACTGTGGTTGGTCCGTGCTTGGGTCAGCACTGCATGTAAGGCGCGGCTCAGGCAGGCCCTTTGGCCTCTTAGCTCTGCATCTTCGTAGCTTTCAAGCTTCCTCCTCTACCTGAGGCCCACGAACGGTCAAGGGAATCCTCCCTCATTCCGTGCTTGCAGTTCTCTGAGTTTCCCATTTAAAAAAAAAAAATCACCCCGTCTGCCACAACACTCCAGGCTGTGCAGCCGTGCCTGTGGGACGTCCTGGGTGCAGCCCAGGCCCACAGAAGAGAGAAAAAACAGGAACCTTTCGAGATGCTCAGGGTTTTTTTTTTTTTTTTCTGGTCACACCCGCACTGCTCAGGGTTTCTCTCCTGATTCTGCACTCAGGAATTACTCCTGGCGGTGCTCGGGGAACATATGGGATGCTGAGGATCGAACCCGGGCCGGCATGGGCCAGCCGTGCAAGGCAAACGCCCTACCCGCTGGGCTATCGCTCCCGGCCCTGAGATGCTCAGTTTTCTCCCAAAGCTTGTAGCTCTGTAGCTACATTCTGAAGAGAACAGTGGTTGGCCAAGAAGGGACAGGTGGAAAATGCACAAACGAAGCTCTTAGGAGCCAGACTCTAGTTCTTGCTGAGCTGTCTTGAGTTTTTCCAGTGCTTTTTTTTTTTTTTTTTTTTTTTGCTTTTTGGGTCACACCCGGCAATGCTCAGGGGTTACTCCTGGCTCTGCACTCAGGAATTACTCCTGGCGGTGCTCGGGGACCATATGGGATGCCGGGGATCGGGCGGGCCAGCACAGGCCAGCTGCGTGCAAGGCAAACACCCTACCTGCTGGGCTATCGCTCCGGCCCCTCTTGTGCTTGCTTTCATGTTGTCGAATGGGTTCCGTGGCTGAGGAACACTGAAGGTCACTGGGAAGAAGAGATGGTGGAGATTTTAATTGCTCTTTCTTGTTCCCCGAAAGCGGAGTGTGGGAGGAATGAACGGTTCTGGCTCCAAGATAGGCACTATGGACCAGTGGCCACACCTCCTGTCCCCAGCCCACTATGCTCCTCCTGGGCTTTTTGTAAAATTTTTTTTTTTTTTTTTGCTTTTTGGGTCACACCCGGCAATGCTCAGGGGTTTCTCCTGGCTCTGCACTCAGGAATTACTCCCTGGTGGTGCTCAGGGGACCATATGGGATGCCAGAGATCGAACCTGGGCCGGCATGGGCCGGCCGCGCAAGGCAAACGCCCTACCCGCTGGGCTATCGCTCCGGCCCTGCCTCCTGGGCTTTTCCTGGAGTGACCCCAAAAGATGCTCCAAATGCACTCTTTTTTTTGTGAATGGAGCCCGACTCGATTGGAGGCCCCACAACTCCACCCCCTTCACAGGGCTCCCTTGTGTAGTGAACAGCCTGGGCAACTGTACAGGGCCATTTGCATCCACAGCTCAGGAGAACTGGTGCTGGTGTTTTTCTTACAAAGTTACATGTTATGTTGGTTTCCTGCAGCTGTTTATAAGGCCACACAGCAAATAACAGGATATGCCTCTTCCCTTTTTTGTGGGGTGCGGGGTGGGCACCCCCTGCAGTACTCTTCTTTGCTGAGGGATTATTCCTGCAGGGCTCCGTGGCCTGTATGAACCCGGTCAGCCGCATTCCATTGTTGGATTTCTCTGGCCTGCTCTTTCTTTTTGAGATCAGGTGTCCAGAATTGAGGTACTGGCCCAGCCACCGGGACCACCCTGCTGAAGCTGCTCTGAATTTTGGCTTGGGGTGTTCGTGATGATGGCCGTGACTCAGTCTCTTCTGCTCACGGTGGAGCACACGAGGCTATCAGGGCTGGAGTCATTGATAGGACAGCAGGGAGGGCGTTTGTCTTCCCTGCAGGCAACCCACGTCCGTTCCTGCCGGGCCTCCCAAACCCTGCCAGAAGTGATCACTGAGCACAGATCCGGGAGTAATCCCTGATCACCCCTGGGGTTGTCTCCAGAAACAAAAGTTACCTCCAAAAATCAAATAATAGGGCATGTTGCAATTGTATGCCTAAAAGTGGTGTAATAAAATTAAAAAATTAATTAAAAAACCCAAAAAACACAAAAATGAAATAATAGGGACTAGAGTGATAGTACAGCGGGTTCGAGTGTTTGCCTTGCATGTGGCTGACCTGGGTTCTATCCCTGGCATCCCATATGGTCCCCCAAGCACCATTAGGAGTAATTCCTGAGTGTGTGGAGCCAGGAGTAACCCTTGAGCATCGCCTGGTGTGACCCAAAATGTGATCAATCAATCAATAAAGTGGGGGAAAGACCCACAATTTTTTGAAAGGAAAGAAGAAAAGATATCCAAGAGTGCAGCTAGAGGGACAATTGCTTTGTGCCAGTGGGTTTTCATCTGTCAGGGTGGGTCTGATCCCCACTGGGGATCCCCACTCTTGGCTCTGAGGACCCCAGAGGGTCTGGGGAAGCTGCAGGCGGGGCTCACATGAGACCAGCCTCCACAGCGCCCCTGTGGCCTTGCCACACAGCAGCTGCAGCTTCCCAGACCTGAATGCGACCCGCTTCTGGCGTGGAGCCTGGCGCTGCTGCGGAGAACTGGCAGGTAGACCAGGTGGGCCAGGTGAGAGGGAGGCCTGAGAGTCAGTGTGGTGCCAGTGTGACACTGGCACTGCGCGGTCATCCCAGTGGGAGGAGGTGAGCCAGGGTGGGTCAGGGCTGGGTATTTCATGCAGGCAGACAGGGCAGTTTGCCCACTTGCAACCCCTTTCCTTTTCAAAAATTTTAGTTTTGGGGCCGCCTTCATCAGTGTCCAGCCATGCCGCAACGAGGGTTTAACCTGGATCTCCAGCGTGTAGACACTCTGGCCCTCTGAGCATCCACCAGCCCCTTTTCACAGAAAGATTTGTCGTGCGGTCCCTGGTATATCGCTGTGTAACACAGGAGTGCAAATCAGACATTTATGGAGAGGAGCTCATACAGAAACTTACTGTATGGAGCCCCACATTCAGGTATGTGAACCCCTACTGGGGCGACCCATATTTTTTTTCTTTTTGGGTCACACCCGCAATGCTCAGGGGTTACTCCTGGCTGTGCACTCAGGAATTACTCCTGGCGGTGCTCAGGGGACCATATGGGATGCCGGGAACCGAACCCTGTCTGGCATGGGCCGGCCACATGCAAGGCAAATGCCCTACCAGCTGGGCTACTCGCTCCGGCCCCTCGACCCACATTTTTAAGTAGCGGGGACTTAGGGACTGGAGCAATAGTTCAATGGGCAAGTGTTTGCCTTGCATGTATCTGATCCGGGTTGGATCCTGAGCATCACAGTGGCCCCCTGCCCCCAGCTCCAGAGCCAGAGTAAGCCCTTGGTGTAGCGTGGCCTGCCGCCCACCCCTGAAACACTGCGGGCTTCCAGAGGTTGGGTTGGCAGGGGTGCAGCAGGCTGCATGGGGGGCTCTTCCGGGTCTGCTCCGCCTCTCCGTGCCCGAGCTGCTCTGTGTGGCTGCCGGGCAGGGGAAAATGGTTTCATTCTCCATCAACACAGCTCAAGGCCCCGCACCGTCCCTGTCTACTACATTTTGTTGGCCCCAAAGCCCCAGTTCAAAGGATGGGAGTCTAGAGGCCTGTGTCTCTGCTGGGCACGCTGAGGTGGAGGCTCTCTGGCCTCCTTTGCAGTTGGCCTCAGTGATCTGTTTCCCTGGTTCCCATCACCAGCCAAATGTGGGCCTGGTCCCATGAAACGGGGAGAGCACCCTGGACAGGGGCTGAGCAGTATCTAGAAGAATCAGCTTATTGGTGTCTGATTGTGCTGCAGATAATGGAGAAATAAACAGTGGCTTCAGCTGAAAGAATTGCGAAGTCTGAGGCTGGGGAGAAGCAGTCATAGCCTCAACCTTCTTCCGTACAGCTGTCCACCAGCAGGGTGCACTTACCTGCCTCAGGATGTTGTCTCCCTGATGGCGAGTGGCTGCCATGGCGCCGGTCATCTCAGCTCTGTGCAAAACTGGAAGCAGAAAGTTGAGAATTTCTCTCTAAAAGAAGCTCTGTCTTTAGCCCCTGGAAGAAAAACTTTCTCAGTATTTCAAGACTTCCCTGTAAGTCTCATTGAACAGAGTCCAAAACCATAGACTTTGGCTTTTGAGAACTCTGTCCGCCCCAGCTGCCAGAAAGCTGAATCAAGGGACAGGAGGCCACTGCCTCAACCCAAGGGGCTGGCTCAGGGTAGCACTGTTCACATGATCTTTGGTGAGCATCGCCCTAGCCTTGGCAATGATAGGCGCTGGAGTGGGCCGGGCATGTGGGGAGCGCCAGACGCCACCTCTGGAAGCTCTCAGCCCTTTGCTCACAGATTCCCTGATAAGACCCCCAGGTCCTCAGGATCAGTCGCAGGCAGCCAAGGCACTTAGATGGGGGACTGTGCCCCTGGTGTGTGGCTCTGTGTCACTGCCCCTCCTGGCCCTTCCTAGCTGCCCCGCCCTGGCCCTCTTGCTTTTTATAGCATTCGGGCAGAAGGGAGGGGCAAGTGTCTGACCCCCCCACTGTCCCCAGGTGGTGACTCCATCCCCGGGAGCCTTCTGGGGACCCGAGGCCCTGGGGGTTGTGACCGCTTGCTTCGACACCCCCCCGCCCCCATGACCCAGGCCCAGAGGGGCTCATTCAAGTAACTGTGGGCTGAGCTGCGGCCTCGCGAACCTGGTGCTTGGTCAGTGGCCAGAGCTCTGTGCACCCGCTGCCTCTCTGCACCCCGAGCGCGTGACCTGCGCTGGGGCCACAGAGGGCAGGGCCGTGAGGATGTGGGAGCCCTGGGATCTGAGCAGACACCCTGCGGCCGGGCGCTGGCAGGGCAGGTCCTCGGGCACCTGTGGCTTCCTCGGTGCCTCGTCGGGTTGCTTTACCCCCTCTGAGGAGAGGGCTGTGATGTCCCCCATCCGCCTTCCCCTCCACGACTGTCTGTCCACAAGCGCTTTACTAAAGGCTGTGCCGGTGGCCCCCGGGAAGACGCACTGGCTCCCCCTTTTTTGTCTGCAAACCCGCCTCTTCCCTCCACGATAGTTCCACTGCTCTGCCCTGTGGGGTCCCACAAAGGAAACCCTGCCCTTGTGTGGGGGCAGGGGACCACAGACCACACAGGCTTGTGTGGGTGGAGGTTAAGGTGTCTTTGAGGTCTGGGGTGGCTCCATGGTAGAGAACATGCCTTACAGGCCTGAGGCTGTGGGTTTGATCCCTGGTACCACCCACGTGCCAATTATGATCCCAGTGGCACAGCCTCATGGGACTCCAGGAGTTTCCGCAAAAATCAAAATAAGGAGTGCCTGGGCCTGTGATTAAGGGACAGTGTGGAGGGGTGGCCAGCTGTCCCTGCTGAGTGACCGCAGCCTTTGTGTAGACCGTCATGCCCATAACAGACCAGCTCCACTCCTGCAGGCTTGTGGTCTCGGACTCTGGATTGGCAACCCCCAAACCCCCACCAGCATCCAGCTGGGCCCCAAAGCAGTGCAGTGGTGACTCCGCAGCCACCTGTAGGCCCCCGGCCAGGGCGAGGCCTGCCTTCTGGTGCCTGAGGGGCAGCCTCGGTTGGGGCCTGCCATCTTTTCCTACCTGCTGTGTTTTTGCATTGTTGTGCCAGAGTGATGTCCTTGAGCAAGGGAGCCACTGAGCGGCATCCTGGAGGCTCTGGGGCCTGGTCTTTCTCCAGGTGCACGGCCCTGCCCCGCCTCCACCAGGCGAGTGAGTGTTAGAGCCTCCTTCCAAGTGTCAGCGACTTTAGTCACTCTGTGCACGCCACCATGTGCTGCCATGAGGCCTTCTTGTGTGTGTGTTTGTGTGTGTGTGTGTGCATATGCGAGGGTTTGCGTGTGCAGTATGTCAGGTGTGATGGCCCATGTTGTGAGCTCGAGTCCGTTAAACCCACTGCTGCTCCCTCCCCAACTTTCCTTTTGCTTTGACTTATGGGGGAGGCCACTCCTGGTGGTGCTGGAGTAGAGCTGGAGAAGCACCTTCCTGGGCAGGTCCTGACCGCTTGGCTGTCCAGTTTTAGTGAGTCCAATTCCAGCAGGAGCCTCATGGCGTCTTCCTGTCTCTCCTTACCCCCTCTCATTCTCTCCACAGCTGGCTCTTGAAAGCACCCTCCCTCCGTCCAGCCGGGGGCCCCGTAGACCTGGAGTGGACACCCCCTCCTTCCCTTCATGATCCGTCTCAGCTCTCAGGTAATCAAGCCCCCACATGATCCTGCATTTCCAGGGACATACCCTGGTCATCGGAGCCCCCTCACCCCTGCCGGTCTTGCTCTCTGGACTAGGGAGCATTAGTGTGGGAGTGGGGAGGGGGAGACTAGGCTGTAGGAGGCAGAGGGGGGGGCTTACTGACTGACTTCCTTCCAGTGCTATGAGAATCTTGGGGGACAGTCCCCTCGCTGAGGCTGCGCCGGCCCAGGCCGGGTGCCCAGGCCAGCCTTAGCTACAGTGGGCTCCCTCCCACAGCGGTTCTTCAGAGAGCCTCTGAGGGTCTGGGGTCAGTGTCCGTGGGTGCTAAGAATGCCTTGGCGAGGGCCGGAGTGATAGCCCAGTGGGTAGGGCGCTTGCCTTTGCACACAACCGCCTGTGCCGCCCGGTTCAATCCCTGGCATCCCATATGGTCCCCCGAGTACCTCAGGAGTAATTCCTGAGTGCAGAGCCAGGAGAAACCCCTGAGCATTGCCAGGTGTGACCCAAAAAGCAAAAAAAAAAAAAAAAAAACAAAAAAAAAAGAATGTCCTGCGAGGTCGGGGTTTGTGGGTTTTTTTGCTGGGGAAGATACATCCTCAGGAGGTTTGCAGACCCCCAAAAAGGCAGGTGCTCACAGGGGTGAGTGTCCTTTCTGAGGCCTGTGTGTTTGAGGGGCAGGAGTGGACCCTTGACAGTGGCACCTCAGCTGGGCAGAGGGGAGCAGGCAGGCTGCCAGGCTGGGGGGTCAGGGGTTCGGCAGGCAGGAGCTGGACTAAGGGAAAGCTGTCCCCGTCTTCGCCTCCTGCCTCTCCTGCCCTCATTGCTTCCCTTTAGGCCCGGCAGGCTCCTTCCCAGCCTCCCAGGACCTGGGCTACGGCCTTCTCACCCACTGTGCCTTATGCACCCAGCTCCCCCGCCTGGGAACTGGGTGGCCTGAGTCCTCCTTCTAAGAGTTCGCTTGGCCTTTTGCCCCCTGGGCCATAACCCACCTTATGGGGTGCCACCTGCCTTCAGGGCTTCTGCATGCTGCTTTGCTGTGGCTGGGAATTGTGACCATTTATTCCTGGTCTGTGGCTCTGGAGAGCAGGGGCGGGTGACCG
>JAJIBD010014616.1:0-25297 GCA_021461705.1 Cryptotis parvus | reverse complement strand
CTTTTTAAATATATATTCTGACAAGAGCCACATCCCAGACAATAGTGTTTGAAACTGTTTGACTGTGAGATCTGGTTAATTTCCTTAAGGTGAAGGATTCAGGGGCCAGAAAGACAGAGACAGTACAGCAGATAAGGTGCCCATCTTTCACATAGCTGACTAGGGTTCCATCCCCCATGTTACATATAGCCCCCTGCCAGGAGTGATCCCTGAGCACAGAGCCAGGAGTAAGCCCTGAGAACCACCATGTGTAACACACACACACACACACACACACACACACACACAAGGTTGAGAATTCAAATGATCAGAAAGTTTTCCCTTGGGGGCCGGAGCAATAGCACAGCAGGTAGAGCATTTGCCTTGCACGCAGCCACCCAGGTTTAATCCCTGGCATCCCATATGGTCCCATATGGTCCCGAGCATGGCCAGGAGTAATTCCTGAGTGAAGAGCCAGGAGTAACATCTGAGCATCACAAGGTATGACCAAAAAAAAAAAAAAAAGTTTTCCCTGAGATACAAACTAAAATGTTGTTTATCCATAGAAAGGAATGAGAAGTTGTGGCAAGAAACAACAGAGTCTGGGATGTGGCTCTTGTCAGCATATGCCTCACATACCTTAGGTCTGATCCCTAGCAGAGAGAGGTGGAAAGGAGGGAGGTAGTGGAAGAAGACTCACAGACATGGGGCAGAGCTGCTACTGGCTCTCCCTGTGCCCAGCCGCTCACGAGGCACCCGGGAGGGATGGCGGGTTCTAGCCCTGGCCCGCCACCCCAACAGAGACTGCAACAAGCCAGACAACCACTCCATGAGGGCCTCCATTTTCCACATCCGGACTTCCCTCTCGTCAGAACTCCACCCAGCAGACCAGCCTATCACAGCGGCCGCGCGGTTCATCAATAAATGGTGGATTTAGAGATGACTACAAGAGTATGCTACCCGCACGGCAGAGCCTGGCAAGCTACCTGTGTCGTATTTGATATGCCAAATACTAATAACAATTATAGACCTCATTCCCATGACCTGATGGAATGGTTTGAGGCTCTTTATAGAGTTCCTGGAGCAAGCAGGTGCCCTTGGACTCTACTTGCATGAGACAGGACATATGGAGATGTTACTGGTGCCCGCTCGAGCAAATCGATGATGAACAGGAAGACAGTGGAAGAAAATAGTGGTAAAGAGATGGGGAGGGGACTGGGAGGAGAATGAAAGAGAGGGGAAGGAGAAGAAAAACAGGGAGGAAGAGAAAGCAAGCTAGATATAACCTGACAAGTTAAATCTTTTTAAACCTTTCTTTTCAGGTCTCTACATGATATGCAGGTCCTGTCAAGATGTATTACTTTCTTCAGATGTGTCACATGGACACAAGAATCCAATCCCTGAAATTTGGCTGAACAGGGCTTGTCAGTAGTACTGATAGAATCCTGTCCAAGAGGTTGAAGAGAGGGGCCGGAGCGATAGCCCAGCGTTTGCCTTGCATGCGGCCGGCCTATGCCGGCCCGGGTTCAATCCCGGCATCCCATATGGTCCCCCGAGCATCGCCAGGAGTAATTCCTGAGTGCAGAGCCAGGAGAAACCCCTGAGCATTGCTGGGTGTGACCCAAAAAGCAAAAAAAAAAAAAAAAAAGAGGTTGAAGAGAGCTTTTGTTTTGGGGGCCACACCCAGTGGCACTCAAGGCTTCCTCCTGGCTCTAAAGTAGGGATTACTCCTGTAGTTTCAGGGATCAAACCCAGGTCAGCTACTGTCAGGGTATTCTGGGAGTTCCAACAAAATCCGGGAGCAGGGTCAGGGGATCATCTGGCAGACAGAGAAGAGCGAGAATCCAGCAAAGTTTCAAAAAGGCTTTACTCTCACAGGTTCTGGTATACAATCCAGTATCAGGAAAACCCCAGACTTTTGGTTCCTGACTGGGACCCAGCTCTATGTAGGTTTAGAATAGTAGGCCAAGATGGCTGCTACCACGTGTTAAGGCCCAACAGGGAAGAGAGAACAAAGAGGCAGAGAGGAGAGAGCAAAGAGAAGCCAAGATGGCCAAAAAGCCTTTTCTCCTTTCTCCTAGCTTATTTTATAGTTAGAAGCCCACCTAAACCTTCCAGCCCAGCCCATTGTGGGCTGGGATATCTAGAGAAGAAGCCAGGTAAGTGGCCCTATTGAAAGGCAGATCTTCAGGTGGACCCTATGGCTCAAGCTTCACAAATGCCAGAGCTGATTCCCTGGGGCAAAATCTCCCTAGCAGAGTTAGGAGGGGCTGCATCTCTGAACTAGAAAGCAGTTCAGAATGTAAAAATATTTATGCCGTAGAAAATTATAAAATCTGCCCAAGCTCCCATTGTGTCTGCTCTGGAGATTCCCTAAAGGCAGGGAGTAGCTCTTCACATAAGTTAAGTGTAGCTGGAGCCTAAGGCTCAGAAGGGCGTGTCACCCAACAAACTACATTCAAAGGCAAACACCCTACTCACTGTACAATCTCTTCAACCTGAAGAGAGTTATACTGAAGCCATCTTTATCATTGATAAAATTTTCCAACAGTATATGTGTTGCTTATAATTTGTGTAACTTGGAGTATTGCTCAACCAGAACATGGTTATTCATTTTGGTTTTAAGGCCATACCTTGAGGTGCTCAGGGGATGTTACTGATTCAATGCTCAGGTGTTGCTCCTAGCTGTGCACAAGAGACCATATGGTGTCAGTGATCAAACTAGGCTTCCTGAATGTAGATTCATGCTTGTCTATTAAGCTATCTCCCCAGCCAATGACATTTTCTTATTTTTTGCAGAAACAATTATCCTTTATTGAAGATCTCCTGAAATAAACTATGAACCAAAAGATAAAGAAGTCAGCCACATTGAGCATCCTCTGACTATCTCAAAAGCAGAGGCGTTTAAGAGCCAGAGAAGTAGTATAGTAATTAAGGCATCTGCCTCTGGATTCTACTCAGTCCCCCACAAGCACAGAACCTAACACACCACTGGGACCACTGAGAATGGTCCCAATCCCTCCCCTACCAATGAAAAAAAGAGTTTACAAAGGTTCAGAGATATCGTATTGCAGGTAAGGTGCTAACTTTGATCACAGAAAACTCAGGTTGATGCCAATAAACCCATATGGTCCCCAGAAACTGACCCATGAGTGCACTACCAGGAGTAAGCCTTGAGCACCACTGGGTGTGACCCAAAAACAACTACAACAAAAAACGTATGAGATACTAAAGAGATAGGTCTGATGGTTCTATTTATTTATTCATTCTATTTCTTCCAACTCTATTTTCAAAGCTTTTTCTGCTTCCTGCCCATACTATTTTCATCATTCACCCAATGCACCAAAGACCATATTACTCTACTATAAATGTTATATATGAGCTTTATATACAGCCAAAAGAGAAACAAGAGGTTCAAAATTGAAGTACTCATGCCAGCTTCTCTTCCCTCGTACTTAATACCTAACCTGACTGCAGTGGCAGCCTGTCTCAAACTGGATTCTAAATCTGTTTGGTTAGACCAGGGAAGTAATTAGCATGATCAGACTCCTCTTTCCCCGAGAAAAGGTGGCTTTGCCTAATAAAATAATCATATTTCTTTGCTACACACTTTGCTCCATCCTCCCCTCCTTTTAAATATAAAATCCTTCCATTGCATACTTACACAACATTCCATCTTGTGTTTTATACTTGCTAGAAGAGATTACACTGCATCCACTAATTTTTTAATGTTGCAGAAAGCAGATCAAAGGATATGCTAAGGTCTGATGGATACTGCCTGTTTACAGATACACAGGGTTTTCTGGCAGACTGTCTCCCAATAGTATGTAGAATTCCCTAGTGAGACTGTTTTCATGATTGCAGAGACACAGACACTGCTATCCTAGGTCATTTCCCTGCATCACATCTCCTTGTTGACTATAGCTAGCCTAAGATGGAGTCTAATGAATGCTGCTTGAAGTGCAGAAATAAAACAGGTTTTCTTGTGTTTCTGTTACTTCAATGTCTGAGAAGACCTTGCCATCTTGGACTAGTCAGGAAGGCTGAATTAGCATACTGCAACACATTCTTTTGCTTATCTCATCTCACCTAGATAGCACCCCTGCAGGTTTTTGGTTCCTGTTTGTCTCTTCCTATCATTCTTATATCCTATGCTAAAAATGTGGAATATCTTTATGGTGTAAACTATGCAAATTTAACTCTAAGTTGTATTGTCCTTTGATACTGTGGGTATATAAGAGAGTTGGGGTCCTTGTATAAGCTGTCAGTCAGCTGCCAAGATGAGAGACATCTTGCTGCTGACCCTCGGCTGGTGATTATTAAAAAATTAATGGAAATACGTCTTGTTCCTGAAGTCTCATCTCTGTGCCCCCTACCTACAGAGATCTCTCATTAGCAATTTAATATGTCAATTAGATCTCTACACTACCCTAGGAGAGGGCTTCAGGATAGATTGTAGACTGATTTATCTATTTCCTACAAAAGTTATAAAGAACTGAAAATATATTGCCTAATTGGATTTTAATATCATACATATTACATATATCACTATCACTATCCTCCCGTTGATCATCTATTTGCTAGAGTGGGCACCAGTAACATCTCCATATGTCCTGTCTCATGCTAGTAGAGCCCAAGGGTATCTGCTCATTCCAGGAACATAAAGAGCCTCAAACCATTATATTAGGTCATGGGAATGAACTAATATAATTGTTACTGGTATTTGGCATATCAAATAAAACAGGGAAGCTTGCCAGGCTTGCCATGCAGGTGGCATACCCTTGTAGTCACCTCTAAATACAGCATTTATAGATGAACCGCTGTGATAGGCTGTCACTGGGTGGAGTTCTGACAAGAGGGAAGTCCGAATGTGGAAAATGGCAGCCCGATGGAGTGGGGGCGTCATCTGACTTGTTGTGCAGCTCTGCTGGGGTGGCGGGCCAGGGCTAGAACCCGGGGTGCACCCCTCCGGGTGCCTCGTGGAGCGGCTGGGCACAGGGAGAGCAAGTAGCAGCTCTGCCCCATGTCTGTAAGTCTCTGGATCAGCACACCTGGGCTGGATTGAAAAAAAAAATCGCTGGGAGCAATAGCCCAGCGGGTAGGGCATTTGCCTTGCACACTGCCCAGCCCATGCCGGGCCAGGTTCAATCCCCGGCATCCCATATGGTCCCCTGAGAACCGCCAAGAGTTATTACTGAGTGCAGAGCCAGGAGAAACCCCTGAGCATTGCCGGATGTGACCCCAAAAAGCAAAAAAAAAAAATTACATATATAGTGTAAACTATTTTTAAACACATCACCTGGGGGCCAGAGCGATAGCACAGCAGGTAGGACATTTGCCTTGCATGCAGCCAACCTGGTTCAATCCCCAGCATCCCCGAGCATGGCCAGGAATAATTTCTGCGTGAAGAGCCAGAAGTAACCCTGAGCATTGCTGGGTGTGACCCAAGAAAAGAAGAAAAAAAAGCAAAAAACATCACCTGGGGATGGAGAGAGAGTACAGTGGGTAAGGAGTTTGCCTTGCATGCAGTCAACCCAGGTTCAATCCCTGGCATCCCATATGGTCTCCTGGGCCCTGCCAGGAGTGATCCCTGAGTGCAGAGCCACACCCAACTGTGCTCAGGGCTACCTGTGACCAAAAGCAAACCAAAAAAATACACCTACCTGAGTCTTGTCCATTTATAAAGGGTAAGGGTGTGGGGCCGGAGCGATAGCCCAGCGGGTAAGGCGTTTGCCTTGCACACGGCCAGCCAGTGCCGGCCCGGTTCGATCCTCGGCATCCCATATGGTCCCCGGAGCACCGCCAAGAGTAATTCCTGAGTGCAGAGCCAGGAGAAACGCCTGAGCGTTGCCAGGTGTGACCCAAAAATAAATAAATAAATAAATAAAGCAAAAAAAAAAAAAAGGGTAAGGGTGACCTTACTATTAGATACTACATTTTTTTCCTCAAGTGACTTGTTTCTAAACTATACATTATAGAAGACTTTAGTAGTTCTCTATAAACCTTCTGGATAATTTGGTAACTATACTTGACACTTATATTTTTATCATTAAAAATTGGGGGAACACACCCAGAAGTGCTCAGGGGTTACTCCTGGCTCTGCATTTAGGGATTACTCCTGGAGTGTTGGATGACAGATCTAGCTAATCTGGGAGTTTTGTTGTTTTGCCCACTCCCAGGTTAATTTAAGCCAAGGTTCATTCTAATGAGACCTCTCTTCTATGTAAACACTGCTAGAGGGTGTGGCAGTTACAAAAGTCACCTTGACTCTGAATAACTTCTGACTTATACATCTACTAAGACTTCTATGTTTTCTAGATTGGGCACAGCTCCTCTTTATACCCACTGCACCCAACGTGGGACAGTTAGAATTTACCAGGAGACTACCACCCTGGCTACGCTGAGACTATAGGAAGGATCATACTAGTTTGCTCTAAGCAGGCGAGTGTGACCCTTTCAGTACACGAGAACAAGATACTCAGAATCATCCTGGTGCAGATAATAATAAGAAGGACCTTGTAGGTAGCATCTAGATTACATGAAGCTCATGAAATTAAGATGTATTACTTTATATCAGCCCCCACCCCTCTCTCTCCAGTGTTTTACCTAAGAGATAATCTCGGGATTAGTCCTTGGTGTAATCTTTGTTTATACCTGCAATAGGGTGAGGCACTGCTCTTCTACACTCTGTTTAGGGTTCTTTGTTGATCCTCCCTTGATTACTTTGGTGTATATAAGGGGACTGACTTGAGGCCCCTTCGGCTTTTTGCTCCCTTGCTTTCGGCTTTTGGCTTTTTGCTCTTTGGCCTTTTTGCTCCTTCTTCTGCGTAGGACTCATCTCGGGTGAGATCCTCTCTCTCTTTGGTGGGATGTCGGGAGTGCCGCCTGGGTCCCGACAGTGTCGGGAAGCGAGTTCCCTTCTACCTCCGAAGCCGGCAGGGAATGGATGAAGACTCAGGAATCCGATGCAGTTTTAAAAAGGGCTTTACTATCACAGGTTCCAATATACAATCCAAGAGCAGGGAAAACCTCTGGACTCTGGGTTCCCAGCTAGGCCCCAGCCAGGTGTAGGCCAAGATGACTGCCACCACGTGTTGAGGCCCAACAGAGAATGGAGAGGACGGAGAAGCAAAACACCAAGGGAAGCCAAAATGGCAAAAGGGGGAAAAAGAGAGCTTCTTTCTTCTTGCAGCTTATTTTATAGCTAGAAATCCGCCCAAACTCCCCAGCCCAGCCCATTCTGGGCTGGGCTATCTAGAAATGAAAACAGGAAAATAGCTCTATAGAATGTAGCAACTTCAGGAGACTATATGGTTGTTTACAAGGACCCAGAGCTAATTAAAAGCCTCCTAGCAGAGCTGGGAGAAGCTATAAGCTAAATGTAACTTCCCCTGGCAGGAAGGATCAAATGCCCTCAGGTAATTTCTCCCAGCACCTCACCTAATATCTTAAGCCAAGATATGCCTGGAATTGCCTTTATAGGGTAGAGAAGGGGGTTTCTGAGATGGTATGTCTCTGTACCAAAGACTAATACTAATGCCAGTTAAATATTTCTCCAAGCCTTCACAAGAGTCTCGTCTACTTCATGGTAGTTTTGTATTTTAGTTGCCTTTGAGTTATCAGGGAGCCATGCTTGCTTGCTTGGAGGCAAACAGCATTTCTCTCTGGTCTAATTACTTAGAGATCCAATGTGGCCAGGCAAATATGCTGGTAAGATCTAGCTAGTCTCACGATGATTGTGGTAGCATGAGAGAATATTTATACCAGCCAATACAGAATACATGGTCAGATAAAATTGCCACATTCAGACTATCCCCCTATCTATGAAGTGACCTGCAGGAGGCAATCCAGGGCAGATGCAGAGGCCTAGGCTTTTAGGTGTCCTGCAACAGTGGGAGACTTAGGCTCTTTTGTATGGTCTACGTTTGGACCAGAGCTAGAGTTCTTTCATTATATTGGATTGCTGTGGAAGAGCTTTTGTACTATTAAAAGCTTTTTTGGAACTGCATCGGACTCTTGAGTTTTCATCTGTTTCCCCCGTCTTCCTCGGAGGTAGAAGAGAACTTCTGTCCTAACACTGTCGGGGACCCCAGCCACATCCCCGACACTGGAGGAGGATTGGGGGAATCATAGATGGTTCCAAGATAAACACTGTTCAGCAGCACCCAAGGCAAGTGGTGCTGCTTTACCTACCATTCTCTGGGCCAGAGTTTTATAATTCTAAAATTTAAGTATATATTTTAAGATACCTTTCCTTGTCAGTACTTACTGTTTTAATGGCTGTGTAGCATTATTTTTTCATAGTCTAATCATTTTCTAAATAAACATTTTAGTCATTTCCATCTTTCATCTATAAGAAAATTATTTAGATTTAGAAATAGTACAGGGGTTAAAGCACCCAGGTTTGATCCCCCAGAGGTGTGTATGGTCCCCTGAGCACCATCAGGAGTAATTCCTGAGCCTAGAATCAGGAATAAGCTGTGAGCACCAGCAGAGTGGCACCAAAGTGGAAATACAGGAAGGGAGAGAGGAAAGGAGGAAGGAACGAAGGAAGGGAGGGAGGGAGAAATATTTTAAGGGGGCAGGGGAACAAGGAGATAGTTCAAGTGGTAGAGCACACACCTAACATGCTCAAGGTCCTGAGTTCAATTTCCAGCACTGTATGGCCCCTTCAACATCACTGGGTGTATCCCTGATGGCCCCTGAAAACAACTGATCTGAGCACCGTCAGGTATGAGTTCTATAAAATTTTTCAGGGGCCAGAGCAATAGCACAGCAGATAGGGCGTTTTTCTCACACATGGCCAACTCAGGTTTAAGTCCCTGGCATCCCATATGGTCCTCCAAGTACTGCCAGGATTAATTCCTGAGTGTAGAGCCAGGAATAACCCCTGTCCATTGCTGGGTATGATCCAAAAAAAAAAATAAATTCAAATAAATTTCTAAAAAATTTATTTAGATCTGAGGCCACTATAGTATAGTGGGTAGGGCACTCATCTTGCATGTAGCTGACCTGAATTTTTTATCAGGCATTATATATTGTCCCGAGTCTTCCAGGAGTGATTCCTGAGCTCAGAACCAGGAGTAAACTGGCTGAACAATGTCATTGTTCAGTGACTAAACAATGTCAGGTCCGTCCTAAAATTCAAACAAACATAAAAAGTGCCAAACCCAGTCTGAATGGAGAGAACTCATCAGTTAAGGCTACAAAATGGACCCATTCTCGGTAACTTTTTTGGGGGTCACACCCAGCGATGCTCAGGAGTTATTCATGTTCTACATTCATTGAAATAACAGAATGCTGGGGATTGAACCTGGGTTGGAGTAACCCCTGAGCATCACCAGGTGTGACCCAAAAAGGCAAATGTGTGTGTGGTTGTTGTTATGCTACACCCAGTCAGTGTCAGCATCTTCCACCACTGTCTCTGGGTTCCCCATTCACTCCCAATCTCACAATTTTACAAACTTAGCTCTATAGGCAGACTCTCAGGGTCTGTTATTGTTCATCTTTTATCCCCTTACTTTGTTTCTTTATATGTCACATGAGAGAACTCATCTCCCTCTCCTGCTCTCTCCAACCATTCTACTTTCTAGACCAAAAAGGATGTAAATTTTGAGAAGAGGATATAAAATTTTACGTATAAAATTTAAGAAGAGAAAGGGGACAACACTGTAAAAAGTTTTATGTATTTTAATACAGAGTTATCTTACTGCTGTCAATAATGTTGTATACTTCATATTTGTAGTTTAAGAATTCTGGGGTTGGCCAGAGCGATGGTCCAGCGGGTAGGGCGTTTGCCTTGCATGCGGCCAGCCCATGCCGGCCCGGGTTCGATCCCCAGCATCCCATATGGTCCCCCGAGCACCGCCAGGAGTAATTCCTGAGTGCAGAGCCAGGAGTAACCCCTGAGAGTGGCCGGGTGTGACCCAAAAAAGCAAAAAATAAAAAAAGAATTCTGGGGATCCCCATTCCTCCACCTCCATGTCGGTGGACGTGGCTGCGGGCTCGTAGCCTCCACAGCCAGCAACACTGGAAAGAGACAGACCAGACCCACAGCTACACCACCACTAGGCCACTCTGCACCATGTGACAGACTTAGACAATAATGGAGGTTAGGACCAGGTCCTTCCCAGGATCTTTCACATTTATACACTGTAATGATCATTCTAGTTGCAACAAACTGGCGAGGTTGATGGGGAATGGGGAATTATAATGTCACACTAGAACTCACTATTGAATATACTCATACAGACATCATAAAAAAAATTCTGGGGTGAGAAATATAGAACAGCAGGTAAGTTTCTAGCCTTGCACACAGTCAACCCGATTTGATCCTTAGCATCTCATATGGTCCTCTAAACACCACCAGAAGTAATTCCTGAACACAGAGCCAGGAGTACCTGGCCCAACCACACACCACCACTGCAACCCTCCGCCAAAAACAAAGACAAAGAAATAAACTGCTTTGGCCAGAGGGAAAGTACAGCACTTAAAACACCCTGCATGTGGCTAACCTGGACTCAATCCCTGGCACCATATTTGGTCCCCTGAGCACTGCCAGGAGTAATTCCTGAGTACAGAGTCAGTAGTAATCCCTGAGCACCACTGAAGTGGCCAAAAAACAAAGTCACTTTACTTCGCACACATACAAACACACACACACACACACACACAAAAATCTAACACTAATCCCACCTATGAGTGTCTTTTTGCCACTCTATGTCATTCTTTGTGTCTGGGGACAGTACCACTGTATTATTTGCTTCTGCTTCATAACACATTTGAATAATCTAGGCAGTTTTCCGTCTTTTATATAACTCTGTTGGAGGCTCAAATACATATTTTGGGTTGTGAGGCCATACCTGGCAGTGCTTAGGATCAGTCGTAGATGTATTTGAGGGACCATGTAGTACTGAGGGTGAACTAAAGTCAGCTGTATCCAAAGCTGCCACGGCTCCCGCGGCACCGGCTCGCATAGCATGAAAGTGCTCACTGGGCCAGGGGATGGCTTCGGTACTTCCCCTAAAAAGGGACAGTTACCAGACGGTGCTTCCCCTAAAAAGGGACTGTCACCAACAAAGCCCCCTAGACTCCCTTAGTTGTTCCTAAGAATGCTTGGTGTGCAATTAGAGCGCTTGTTTATGCTGAAACTTAGACTCTGAGTAATGGAGAAACTGGACAAGGAGAGAAGCCTGCGGCAACTGTAGTTTTCATTATACACAATTATAGCATAAAACAAAGATAGTATAAAAATGCCAGCCCGCGCAGCGCTGGCTGCCAAGGCCTGAGCTGGTCTCAGGTCCTTGATAAGGAAAGGCTCGTGGCCTTCATGCCTTTGCTTCCCATCATTAGCAGGAAGGGAGAATTCTTGACCTATGGGTCGAGACGACCGGCTACCCCCTGTTGACGGGAATGCAGTGATTAGCCTCCCTAAACCTCCTGTGTGAAAAATAATTGGGCCTGTTAAAGTTAACACTTTCTAGTACAAAATCTTAATAATCTTATAATAATAAACTCTGCATAGAAGTTTCTATTTAGGAGTAGGTTAAGTTAATCTATAATATGTGCATAGAGCTAGTAAGTAATTCTATGAAAATCAAAATAAAATAAAAATATGTACCTTACTTAAGGCAAATATGAAAGTAAAAACAAAAGACGTCAAAAAACATGTCTGAAAAACAGGCGCAGGCAAAAGGTGGTCATATGTGGTAGACACGATAAACTCCTTTTGTTGTTAAAAAATGTCTCCTTTGCTAAAAAATAACTGGTGTAATCTTGTGTCTGTGCATTTTTGTTGAACATAAGAAGAAAAGCTTTGCCCTCAGTAAACTGCGGCAGCAGCAGCAGCAGCAGCAGCAGCAGCAGCAGCATTTGACCTCTCTTGTGTCTGTGTCTGTCTGTCCATCGCGCCCGGCGTTCCTGTCCTCCTGATTTCCTGACGCTGGTTACCCCCGAAACTTAGAGCTCACACCAACTGTGCGGTCTGCGGCACAAAGCAAAGGTCTCTGCTGGACTCGGAGCAAGGATTGGGGGCCTCCATCCAGTTCCCAGCCTCTGGGTCAGTGGGCGTGTGGACCCTGAGCTCCAGCCACCACAGCCAGCTGCCGCAAGACAGAGACTCCAGATCCACGGCTGCGCAGCTCGGCCTCATGGTAAGCAGCCCTATGGAGTTCCTGGGGAAAAGCAAAAGGCTCGGCCAGCTTCTGGCCATGTCCTACATAGCTCCTAGGGCTTGCTCAGCATGCAGGCGGCCACGCCTGCTGGACACGGAGCAAGGATTGGGGGCCCCCACCCAGTCCCCAGTCTCCGGGTCAATGGAAGTGTGACCCTGAGCTCCAGCCACCACAGCCAAACCGCCGCAAGACAGAGACTCCAGATCCACGGCTGCACAGGAGCGCGGTCACTCTACGGCCACACGTTAATCTTAGACTCAATGTATTTTAGCACCAGGTTCTTTCAGGATCTTTCTCATTTGTACATTTCACTGATCATTGTATTTGCAACACACTGGAAAGGTTATGGGGAATGAGAAATCATGATGTCACACTAGAACCCACTATTAAATATTCAGATAGAGACATCATACATTATTAGTATCCATAGGACAAGCCACAAAGTGTAATAGAAGAGAGAGAGGGGGGCCAGAGAGATAGTCCAGCGGGTAGGGCATTTGCCTTGCATGCGGCCGGCCCAGGTTTGATCCCGGAATCCCATATGGTCCCCTGAGCACCACCAGAAGTAATTCCTAAGTGCATAGCCAGGAAAAACCCCTGAGCATTGCCGGGTGTGACCCACAAAAAAAAAAAAAAGAAGAGAGAGAGAGAAATAAGGGGCATAGACAAAGAGAGAAGTAAAATGCGCCTGCACTAGGGGCAGGCAGGATTTGGCTGGGCGTGTCTGGGAATTGGTGGTGGGAATTGGCACTGGTGGAGGGATGGGTTCTGTAACACTATATTGTAGAGACCCAGTTATGAACATCCTTATAACTCTATATCTCACATGGTATAATAAATTTTTTAAATGAGACAGAGAGAGAGAGAAAGAGAGACAGAGAGAGACAGAGAGAGAAAGGAAGGAAAAGAAAAATGCCTGCTATAGCGCTGGGAGGGAGGGAATGTGGGGACATTGGTGGGTGGGAATGGTGCACTAGTGAAGGGATGGGTGCTGGAACAATGTATGACTGAGACTCAATTATGAACATCTTTGTAATTGTATATCTCACGGTATCACTGTCACTGTCTTCCCATTCATCATCGATTGGCTCGAGCGGGCACCAGTAACATCTCCATATGTCCTGTCTCATGCTAGTAGAGCCCAAGGGCACCTGCTTGCTCCAGGAACATAAAGAGCCTCAAACAAGAGCCTCAAACCATTCCATCAGGTCATGGAAATGAGGTCTATAACTGTTACTGGTATTTGGCATATCAAATACGACACAGGTAGCTTGCCAGGCTCTGTGTGCGGTGGCATACTCTTGTAGTCATCTCTAAATCCAGTGTTTATTGATGAAGTGTGCGGCCGCTTTGCGGCACGAGCCGGGCTGTGATAGGCTGGTCTGCTGGGTGGAGTTCTGACAAGAGGAAGTCCAGATGTGGAAAATGGAGGCCCTCATGGAGTGGGGGGTTGTCTGGCTTGTTGCAAGGCTCTGCTGGGGTGGTGGGCCAGGGCTAGAACCCACCATCCCTTCTGGGTGCCTTGTGAGTGGCTGGGCACAGGAGAGCCAGTAGCAGCTCTGCCCCCATGTCTGTGAGTCTCCCAGGAACATAAAGAGCCTCAAACCATTCCATCAGGTTATGGGAATGAGGTCTATAATTGTTACTGGTATTTGGCATATCAAATATGACACAGGTAGCTTGCCAGGCTCTACCGTGTGGGTAGCATACTCTTGTAGTCATCTCAAAATCCAGCATTTATTGATGAACCGCTTGCACCAGGCGGCAGCGCAAGCCGGGCTGTGATAGGCTGGTCTGCTGGGTGGAGTTCTGACGAGGGGGGAAGTCGGGATGTGGAAAATGGAGGTCCTCATGGAGTGGGGGTCGTCTGGCTTGTTGTGAGGGCTCTGCTAGGGTGGCGGGCCAGGGCTAGAACCTGCCATCCCTCCCAGGTGCCTCATGAGCGAGCAGCTGGGCAAAGTGAGAGCCAGTAGCAGCTCTGCCCCAGGTCTGTCTCTGGATCAGCATACCTGCCCCAAGTCTGTCTCTGGATCAGCATACCTGGGCCGGATTAAAAAAAGACTGCAGCAGGGTGGATCTTGATGAGCCGGGCTGTGATAGGCTGGTGCTGGGTGGAGTTCTGGTGAGGGGGAAGTCCGGATGTGGAAAATGGAGGTCCTCATGGAGTGGGGGATCGTTTGGCTTGTTGTGAGGCTCTGCTGGGGTGGAACATCTTTATGTTCCTGCTCCAGGAACATAAAGAGCCTCAAACCATTCCATCAGGTCATGGGAATGAGATCTATAACTGCTACTGGTATTTGGCATAACAAATACGACATGGGTAACTTGCCAGGCTCTGCCGTGCCAGTAGCATATTCTTGTGGTCATCTCTAAATCCAGCATTTATTGATGAGCGGCGCGGGCGAAATCGAGCGCTCGAGGCGGGCTGTGATAGGCTGGTCTGCTGGGTGGAGTTCTGACGAGGGGGAAGTCCGGATGTGGAAAATGGAGGCCCTCATGGAGTGGCTGGTCGTCTGGCTTGTTGCGAGGCTCTGATGGGGTGGTGGGCCAGGGCTAGAACACGCCATCCCTCGGGGGCGCCTCGTGAGCGGTTGGGCACAGGGAGAGCCAGTAGCAGCTCTTCCCCATGTCTGTGAGTCTCACGGTGGTATAATAAAAAATTTTTTAAAAAAAGCAAAGGTCTCAACCCCATGTTCCTCCTGACCCTTCAAATACACGTTTGATTCTGATTACATTGATATTTCTACCCCTTATTCTGATTTCTTCTTCTTTTTTTTATTTTTGGGTCACACCTGGAGATGTTCATGGGGTACTCCTGGCTCTGCACTCAGGAATTACTCCTGGTGGCAGACCATATGAGATGCCAGGGATTGAACCCAGGTTGACCATGTGCTAGGCAAATGCCAAACTGTTGCACTATTGTTCTGATATCTTAATCAGTTTGTCTGGTAGACATTCATAAAAGCAACTTAGAAGTCTTTTCTAATGTATTCTGACAGAGAAGTAAAATCCCCATACTTATATATGTGACAAATGCTTTATAAATGCTCCTCGTCAGTGGGTTTTATTTTTTATTTTATTTATTTATTTATTTATTTATTTATTTATTTATTTATTTATTTATTTATTTATTTGCTTTTTTGGGTCACACCCGGCGACACTCAGGGGTTACTCCTGGCTCTGCACTCAGGAATTATTCCTGGCGGTGCTCAGGGGACCATATGGGATGCTGGGGATCAAACCCGGGCGGCACGGGCCGGCGCGTGCAAGGCATACGCCCTACCCACTGGGCTATCACTTCAGCCCCAGTCAGTGGGTTTTAATAAGCAACTACCATGTGCCTGGCTCTAGGTTTTAATAAGCACCTACATGTCCCTGTATAAACAGCTGGATCTGGCTTCTAATTTCCATGTTACATTGGGTTTGGTAGAGCAATTGTATGTTTTTTCCTCTGATTATCTTATATAATAGGCTAAGAAAGACATTGGAAACCAAATATTAGATTTTAAGTTATTTCATTAATCTTTTTTGTGGGGACAGGAGGTTGTTGGCCACACCAGCTGTGCTAAGGGTTTACTCACAGTTCTGTTCAGGCATCATTTGTAATGGGGCTTACGACACCCCACATGGGGAGCCAGGGATCAAACCCAGGTCGACAGCATATATGACAAGTAACTTACCCCACTGAACTATCTCTTCAATCCCTATTTCAGGAATCTTTGAAGTCTTTCATGTTCTGCTCTTTTTCACAGTACTTTGAAGTAAAATTTTAATCTAGTTACTTTATAATCTGAACTCTATATACTTTAATTTGTCCCTTCCCTCTACTGCTGCAATGCTCGCATGTGGTGCGTGCACTCCCGGCGCTACTTGCCAGGGACTGCACTCCTTCAGTTGCAGTTCATGGGTGTGTGCTCTCTGGGAGATGCTGGGGTTGCAAATTTTTTGGTTGTGGTAGTTTCGGGGCGGGGTTCACATACACACTCTCAGGGGTTGAAGTCCTGGCCACTGTGCCTCCCCACCCCGCGTCCGGTTATGTCCCACGTTCTTTATGTCCCAGGTTCTATAATTAGCATTCTAGATGGAGTTTACTGCTGCCAATTTGATTTATCTATTAGAGGTTAAATTACAGATTCTATAATAGAGCCATCTTGGTTTGCATCTAAAATACATCTCTATTCTTTATTTTGTTTGTTTGATTTTGTTTGTTTGCTTTCTGGGGGTCTCACCCAGCGATGCTCAGGTGTTTTTCCTGGTTCTGCACTCAGGAAATTACTCCCTGATGGTGCTCAAGGGACCCTATGGCATGCTGGGAATAGAACCCAGGTTGACCACATGCAAGGCAAATGTCCTACCTGCTGTGCTGTTGCTCCACCCCACATCTCTATATTTTTTAAGTTTGTTTATTTATTTATTTATTTATTTATTTATTTTGCTTTTTGGGGTCACATCTGGCGATGCTCAGAGATTACTGCTCTTCGCTCAGGAATTACTCCCTGATGGTGGCCTGGAGACCATATGGAATGCCGAGGATCCAATCTGAGTCTGCCACATGCAAGGCAAATGTCCTACTCTCTGTGCTACTGCTCCCGCCCCACATCTCTATTTCTGAAACTAATTTGGGGACTCCCCCATCTCAGGTTGTATTTCATCCATCCAACTCTTTTGGTTCTCCCCCAAATACTCAATAAAATGTTTTTGGGTACCCCACAAACTGTTTTTCTTGTTTCTTTTTTTTTTGCATTAAAAATGCCTCTTTATTCCTATTAAAATCTATCCTTTTATCCATATAAAACATCTAGCTATTTTAAAGAAGTTAGGGTGATTATATCAATTTAACTGGGAGGGTCTCCTCCAAAAATCCAAGACTTTTTCAAAAGTATTTCTTTAGATTACATTCAGTACTTTATCTAATTTTTTTTTCCTTGGGGGCTGGAGCGATAGTCCAGAGGGTAGGACATTTGCCTCGCATGCAGCCGGACCTGGGTTCAATCCCCAGCATCCCATATGGTCTCCCAAACACCGCCAGGAGTAATTCCTGAGTGCAGAACCAGGAGTAATCCCTGAGCATTGCCAGGTATGACCCAAAAAAAAAAAAAAAAATCTTTTTTTTTTTAAATTTTATTACACCACTTCTAGACATACAATTGCAAGATGCTCATGCTCGAGTTTTGGTTCTACAGTGTTCCAACACCCATCCCTCCACCCGAGCCCATCTCATATTACCAATGTCCCCACCTCCCTCCCCCCTCCCACACCCCAACTACCTGGCTGGTTCTGTATATCTTTTCTCTCCTTTTCTCTATCTCTCCCTCCCACCTACCTTTCCTACACATCGTAGAATGCAGTACATTAAAGGACATGACTGTTTCCACTAGTTTGATGGACCACGCAGCCACAAGCTGAGCTAGGGGAGAGCCGAGTGCCAGTTCTCCCAGCTGAGCCTCTGCATGCTATGGCTGGTCGCCCCAGGGCAGCTCCTGGGTGGGGCCACCAGGCTTGGACAAAATGGAGAGGTTAAGGGGTGACCCAACTCCATCTGACGAATTCCAGGTGATTCCTGCTTCTGGGAGCCACCTACCTGAGCTCGAACTCGTTTTGCTCTGTTAATCTGATCTTGAGATCAGCATCCCTCCTGGGCGGTTTCTGATGTGCTGCAGCATCCAGACAGCTAAAATGGTGGCTAATGTGGTGGGCGAGTCTCATCCGGCTGCTTCTGGGACCCCCCAGAGGTGATGGGCCCACTCCCAAAACCCATCTGTCCTCCTGGGGGCCTCATGGTCAGCTGAGCTAGTGGAGAGCCGAGTTCCAGTTCTCCCAGCTGCCTGTTTTTCTTGTTTCTTATTACTTGTAGCATACAAAGAGGAGATTAATTATTTTCACAAAGAATAAAATACTGAGTTATTTTTTTTTTTTTTATTTGCTTATTGCTCTTTTTAAAAATATTTTATTATACCACCGTTAGATATACAATTACAAGATGTTCACATTTGAGTTTCAGTTCTACAGTGTTCCAATACCCATCCTTCCACCCACGCTCATCTCCCATCACCAATGTTCCCACCTCCCCTCCCCCTTTCCCCAGCCTGCCTCCATGGCATGTTCCCTATCTCCTTTCTCTCTCTTCTCTCTCTCTCTCTCTCTCTCTCTCTCTCTCTCTCTCTCTCTCTCTCCTCGTTTTCCTTTCTCACACATTGTGGGCTATAGTATATTCTCGGACATGATTGGTTCCACTAGTTTGATGTACTGAGCAGCCACGCAACTCGGGGAGAGCCAGATAGCAGTTCTTCCCCGTGCGTCTGAGTCTCTGCATGATGGCTGAGAGCTCCAAGGCAGTTCGCAGGTGGGACCACCAGGCCTCCAGGACAGGTCAGAGAGGAGAATGGGGACCCCAGGTCCATCTCCAGGAACACCCGGTGACTTCTGTCTCTGAGAACCGCCTACCTGGGCTTGACCTCGGCTGCTCTGCTGAGCTGGTCTTGAGATCAGCATTTCTCTTGCGTGGGTTCTAATGAGCTGTGGGGTCCAGATCTCGAAAATGGTGGCTATTGTGGTGAGTGAGTCTCATCTGGCTGCTTCCGAGGCCCTACAGAGGTGATGGACCAACACCCAAAACCCATCCTGCCTCCTGGGAGCTTCATGGTCAGCTGAGCTAGGGGAGAGCTGGATGGCAGCTCTCTCCTGTGTTTCTAAGTCTCTCTGGGTTAGTTTTTATATTCAGAACTTTTGAATTAATGTCAGCAATGTGAACTGAGAAAAATGATAGGGAAACATGGCTTTTTTGGATAGGAAAAATATGCCTCAACTCAGTCGATTTGTCCTTTTTATCATCTTGCTTATTGTTTTTTTAAAGGAGCAGCTAATCATTTCTTCATATGTTTTATGAACTCCCCTCTACATATATCCACCCAACTTCCCCGGGAAGTAGTAGTTTGGTGTTTTTTTTTTTTGGGGGGTTGGGGCCACACTTGGTGATGCTCTGGGTTTAATTATGATTCTGACTTAGGAATCACTACTGGTGATCGGAGAACATATCGATGTGTTATGTAGTGGAGACAGAGGTGGCTGCTGGGGCTGAGGGGTCTCATTCACTGAGGCAATGGGCTACAAATGAGCCACATTCCAAGCCCCAAGAATATTCTTTTTGTCCATCTATGTATGCTTTCAGAAAGAGCCTGACAATAAGTCAAAAGACATTGTATGTTTGGTTATCTGTTCCAAACCACAAAATTTCTGGGGCGGAGCAATAGTCCAGTGGGTAGGGCATTTGCCTGCAATAGTCCAGCAGGTAGGGAATTGAACACAGCCGACCTGGGTTCAATTCCAGGCATCCCATATGGTCCCCCAAGCACTACCAGGAGTAATTCCTGAGTGCAGAGCCAGTAGTAATCCCTAAGCATTCCCAGGTGTGACCCAAAGAGAGAAAAAAACACAAAATTTATTTTTTCATGCCAATAATCTTTTATTTTTTTTTGACCAATAGTTGGTCTCTCTGTCCAGTTTTTCTCAGATATAAACAGATATATTTCTCAGATATACACAGATTGCAACCCGGCTCAGGCGCTTGGTTCATCAATAAATGCTCAAGTCTTGAGGTGACTAGAAGATTATCCCACTCGCACAGCAAAGCCTGGCAAGCTACCCATGTTGTATTTGACATGCCAAATACCAGTAACAGTTATAGACCTCATTCCCATGGTTTGAGGCTCTTTATGTTCCTGGAGGTGGGCAGATGCCCTTGGGCTATCTCGCATGTGACAGGACATATTGAGATGTTACTGGTGCCTGCTCTAATGTCGATGATCTGCGGGAAGTCAAGTGATTAAGTGAAGTGATAAACAGAGAGATGATCATTTAGACCCATAATAAAGGTTTGGCAACTACTGGTTCCTTTAAGAACAGCATTCCTCATGAAAATATAAGGTGATTTTCCTTAGCTTCTAGAATCAAATTCAAAATGTCCTGAAATCTAAATTATAGTTAAAATGGTGGGTCTCCAGAAATTTATAAACGTAAAGCCATTTTTTTTTGTCTTTTTTGGGCCACTCCCAGTGATGTTCAGGGATTACTTCCTGGCTCTGCACTCAGGAATCATTCCTGGCAGTGCTTGAGGGACCATATGGGATGCCAGGGGATCGAACCCGGGTAGGCTGCTTGCAAGGCAGACACCCTACCCACTGTGCTATAGCTCTGGCCAATTAAATTTTGTCTCTCTTGGGAAGCATATTGCTTCCACCATATTCCAAAAATTATGAGCTACTCTGAAAGCATAGTAGACGAGCATCAGTGCTAGCAGTCTTGTCTCTAAGTAAGGTACAAGATAGACAGATAGACAGATAGCAGAGACAGAGAGACAGAGACAGAGAGACAGAGACAGAGATTGAGAGATAAAGAGATAGAGTGGTAGGTAGGTAGGTGGATGGATGGATGGATGGATGGATGGATGGATGGATGGATGGATGGATGGATGGATGGATGGATGGATAGATAGATAGATAGAAGATAGATAGATAGATAGATATAGATAGATAGATAGATAGATGGATAGATAGATAGATAGATAGATAGATAGATAGATAGATAGATAGATAGATAGATAGATAGATAGATAGATAGATAGATAGATAGATAGGATAAATTCAACAGATGAAGTAGAGGCTGGTGTTCTGAAAGGGAACTTAAGTGATCCCAAAGGGAAGACAAAGGTGATGCTGGAGGCAGGGCCCAGCTCCTGGAAGCTTCTGAGCACCAAGCACATATACAGTGAATGAGGAGAGAGGGAGATATCAAAGAGAGAATCTTTGATAGCCACATCCACCTGCCCACATACCAAATTCCACAGGATGGATATGTCATTCCCAACGTTCTCCCTTCTGAAATCCGACATGCCATCTGGTTGGTAAAAAGGCAACAGCACCAGGTCCAGACAAAGTCAGACCCGAACACCTGAAGAATCTGCCATTGGTACTCATCAATACACTAGCTTGGCTCTTCACACGCTACCTGTCTGAATGCAAGGTGCCCTCCCAATGGAAAACCAGCAGAACAGTTCTACTGTTCAAGAAGGAGAGACATTCACGACATCGGCAACTATCGCCCCATCTGCCTGTTGTCCGTCATCTACAAGCTGTTTACACGAGTCATCCTGAACAGGATTAGCAGAACACTAGATGAAGGACAACCATGGGAGGCAAGCAGGCTTCCGGAAAGGATTCAGTACAATCGACCATATCCACACAGTAACCAAGCTCATTGAGGTTTGTAGGGAGTACAAGATGCCGCTCTGTCTCATGTTCATTGATTTACAGAAAGCCTTTAGAGACTGAAGCAGTCATCGAAGCCCTAGCCAAACAGGGTGTTCAAACCCAATACATCAAGATCCTTCGTGAGCTGTATTACGGATTCACCACCAGGATCTCACCATTTTACAAAGAAGTGATCATTGATGTCAAAAGAGGGGTTCGACAGGGTGATACCATTTCACCAAAACTCTTCAGTGAGAACATCATGCGACAATTAGAATGGGAAGGAATGGGAGTGAAGATAGATGGTTGGCAACTACACCACCTCTGCTTCACTGATGACATCATTCTAATAACACCAAACATTAGCCAAGCGGCACAAATGCTGGCTTTCTTCGACCAAGAATGTGGAAAGATAGGTCTACAGCTGAATCTAAAGAAAACCATGTTTATGAAAAATGAACTAGTTCCTGAGGCCCCATTCACTCTCAATGGAACAAACATCTCTGAATGCAGCAGTTATGTGTACCTAGGTCGAGAAATCAACATGATGAACGACCTAAAACCTGAGCTGCGCAAGAGGAAGAGAGCGGCATGGAATGCCTTCAAAGGAATCGAAGAAATAGCTAAAAGGACAAAGAACCTCCGGCTCCGGGCACATCTCTTTGATGCCACCATT
The DNA here is from genome assembly GCA_021461705.1 of Cryptotis parvus. Taxonomy (NCBI): domain Eukaryota; kingdom Metazoa; phylum Chordata; class Mammalia; order Eulipotyphla; family Soricidae; genus Cryptotis; species Cryptotis parvus. The sequence goes on along the minus strand of JAJIBD010014616.1, from coordinate 3,224 downwards.
CTCCCTGCATTAACATACGCCTCAGAGACCTGGGCCCTACGAAAGCAGAATGAGAATGCTATTCGGGTCTCCCAGAGAGGAATCGAAAGAGCTATGCTTGGAATATCATGCCTCACTCAAGTGAGAGAAGGAATCTGGAGTTCTGACCTCCGTCGCTATTCCAGAATCAGGGATGCTGTCTCGTTTGCCAAGGCATTGAAAATCAGATGGGCTGGACATGTAATGCGATTTGGAGACAACCGTTGGACTAGAGCCGTTACCGACTGGATCCCACGAGATGTCAAAAGATCACGTGGCCGCCCACCTACAAGATGGTCAGACTTCCTTGTCAAGACCCTGAAGGAACGGTTTTAGGCTCTTCATATTCCTGAATCAACCAGATGCCATTGGGCTACATTGACACGTGATAGGGTCCAATGGAAATGTTACTGGCGCCCGCTCGAGCAAATCGATGAATAACGGGATTTAAGTGATCAAGTGATCAAGTGAGGAGAGAGAAGTTTCAAGAGCAGTTTCATTGAGCAAATTTTTATTTCCCTCAGTTAAATGTATCTATTTTTTCTCAGAGGCCATTTTAGAGTCTAAGTTTCATTGTAACTGTTGGCTGTTTTCATATATACATCCAAATAGGTTTTATGGTAGGTTTTAGCAATCCCAGAACTATGACAGCCCAATGCAGTTTTCAGAAAAGCAAATATGGGGACCTGAAAGATTCCCCATGATGGCCACTATAATTTCAATTACTTCTAGTTAATTCAGTCCACTTAGTAAGAAATGGGCATGTATAAGGACCATGGTGCTGAAACATTAAGTCAGCAGGGATTCCTGAAGGAGAAATATTCTGAAAACAGCCACAATCCCATTTCCATTCCTGTTGTTTTTATTACTTCCCCAAATAATAAAATAGGTAATCACCATTTACAGAAGAAAATCAGATCCAGGATACTAAGTTCCTCTCTGCAAGGGGAGTTCCTTTCCTTTCTCTTCTACTTTCCAATAAACTTTTCTACTTTCCAAAAAGAAGAAAAGAAAAGAAAATCAGATCCAGGTCAAACTCAACTTCTTACCATGCAAATATAAGCTTTCACACACACAAACACACACACACACACACACACACACACAAAAATGCACTTCTTTAATAGAACAGCTGCTTTTGGAAATGTCAGGCTACAAACCAAGCACAATTGAACAAGCAGAACTTTCTCATAATCAATGAGTTTCAGTATATCAAGTGCATGTTTGAGTCTGACATGAACCCAGGGTACAGAATCTGTCCCTAGAGGATTGTATAGCTGGCACTATTCTATTAAGAACTACTTATACTAAAAATATGGGGCCACCTGCCCCTCGACGTGTTGCAGGTATGGCTGTGGTGCCCGGTTGCATTGGAGGTGGCAGACAGGAGATAGGCTTGTCTACACCCCCAGGGGCTCTGCCCTGTGGGCCCTGGATGATGGATGGTCTGACACGGGAAAAACTGGGCCCCAGAGCCATGGCAGAACCTGGCAAGCTACCCGTGGTGTATTCAATATGCCAAAAACAGTAACAATAGAGATGAACTGTGTTGGAGGACAGGTTTAGCTATTCTGGGAGTTTTGTTGTTTTGCCCACTCCCAGCTTAATCTATTTAAGCCAAGGTTCATTCTAATGAGATCTCTCTTCTATGTAAACACTGCTAGAGGGTGTGGCAGTTACAGAAGTCACCTTGATTGAATAACTTCTGAATTATACATCTACTAAGACTCAGAATCACCCTGGTGCATATATAATAAGAAGGACCTGTGGGTACCATCTAGATTACATGAAGCTCATGAAATTAAGATGTATTACTTTATATCAGCCCTCTCTCTCTCCCAGTGTTTTACATAAGAGATAATCTCAGGATTAGTCCTTGGCATAATAACCTTTGTTTATACCTGCAATAGGGTGTGGCACTGCTCTTCTACACTCTGTTTAGGGTTCTTTGTTGACAGGACCCTCCCTGGATTACTTTGGTGTATATAAGGGGACTGACTTGAGGCCCCTTGGCCTTTAGCTTTTGGCTTTTGGCTCCTGATGCTTTTGGCTCCTCGGCCTTCTGCTTTTGGCTTTTGGTCTTTTGCTTTTTGGCCTTTTGTTCCTTCTTCTGGGTAGGACTCATCTCAGGTGACATCCTCTCTCTTTTTGGTGGGGTACTTAGGCTCATTTGTATGGTCTAAGTTCGGACTAGGAGCTAGAGTTTGTTCATTATATTGGAGTGCTATGAAAGAGCTTTTGTACTATTAAATTAATTAAATTAATTGATTTAATTTAAATTAAATTAAATTAAATTAATTTTGTACTATTAAATTAATTGCCTTTTTTGGAATTGCGCCGGATTCGTGAGTTTTCATCTGTTCCCCTGGCATCCTCAGAGGTAGAAGAGAACTTCTGTCCTGACACTGTCGGGGACCCGCGGCATCCCCGACAGAACTGGACAAAGGTCAAACCACACACAGCTGCACTGCCCGGCCCACATGGAGCAGCCCATGGAGTCTCTGAGGAATCAACTAGTCCCCGACCAAGACCAATGTAGCTCCTAGGGTAAAGTAGTCATGTGGGTGTAAGCCACGCTGGCCAGAATTGGAGCAGGGATTTGGGCTCCTCCCTCTCCATTCCGGTGGGCATGGCTACGGGCTCGCAGCCTCCTCAACCAGATGAACCGGACAAGGGGGCATACCAGATGCACAGCTGTGACAGTGTACAGCCTCGCCAAGAGGCTTAGATAACTAAAGTAGGCTAGGACCAGGTCTTTCCCAGGATTTTTCACATCTTTACACCATAATGATCATTGTAGTTGTAACAAACTTGGGAGGTTGATGGGGAATGAGGAACTACAATGTCACACTAGAACTCACTACTGAATATACACATAGATAATTGCATCATAAGCCATAAGGCAGAGTCGCAAGGTGTAGAAGAGAGAGAGATATACAGAACAGAAATAGAGATAGAAAGATAAGAGACTCAGACCGGATGGGGGGACATCTGCCATCCGGCTCTCCCCAAGCTCAGCTGACCGTGAGGATCCCAGAAGGCAAGATGAGTTTTGGGAGTGGGCCCATCACTTCTGTAGGGCCTCAGAAGCAACTGGGTGAGACTTGATCACCATAATAGCCTCCATTATCACAGTCCGGACCCCACAGCTCATCAGAACCCACGCAAAGAGAGATGCTGATGTCAAGACCAGCTCAGAGCAGCCA
>JAJIBD010014615.1:0-29043 GCA_021461705.1 Cryptotis parvus | reverse complement strand
TTGATATGCCAAAAAACCAGTAACAATTATAGACCTCATGCCCATGACCTGAACAAATGATTTTAGGCTCTTCGTGTTCCTGGAGTGAGCAGATGCCCTTGAGCTACACTAGCATGTGACAGGACATATGGAGATATTACTGGTTGCCCACTTGAGCAAATCAATGAACAACAGGAAGACAAGTAATACAAGTGAAGTGATCAATCATGTGCCATGGAGAAAACATACAATATCTCACTTTATTTTCTCAGTCTCCTGCACAAGTATTTGATTTCACGTCTGGTTTTAGAAATTTAATATTGCTCTTCCAAAGACATTGAATAAATTACTCAAGGGGGGAGTTTCCTTCGCTTGATTTCAAGTCTTTCTGCTTCCAAAATGATGCCCTTTTCCAATAAATCCTCTCCACACCTTTGGATTTGGAGGCAATTCAGGACAAAAAGAGGAGAACTAAAGCGTCTCACATATGTGAAGTTACCAAACTTCAGACTATTTTTTCTTATTTATTTAAGATACTTAAATGTAAACAGAACATAATTGATACCAAAGCATTTTACCACATCTACATCTTCTAAATACCTAGGCTTTTGTATTCTTTCCTTCCTTTTATTATTTTTTTATTTTTTTAAATATTTTATTATACCACCGTGAGATATACAAATAAAAAGTTCATGTTTGGGTTTTGGTCACACAGTGTTCCAGCACCCGTCCCTCCACCAGTGCCCGTCTCCCACCACCAACATCCTCGGTTCCCTCCCCCTTCCCCAGCCCCCTCCATGGCAGGTTCTTTATTTCTTTCCCTTTCTCTCTCTTTCTCTTTTCCTTCCCTTCCAGACTATGGATTACAGAACATACATTAAAAGGTTGTCATGTGTATCCTTTTGCCTCTATTTAATGCTCAGTTCTAGGTTGGCATTAGTACCCTCGACAATTATTAGCACCCTGTTCCATTTTCTGTCTTACCTAACCTCTGACTCCCACACGTTTGTGATAATTTCCACCTTTGACAAGACCTCCTGATATATGTTTCACTTGACCTTGGATATTGGTATCATAATATGTACATATATATTTTTGCCATGCAAATAAATGCAGTCATTCTGAATCTGTCTCTCTCCTTCTGGCTAATTTCACTCAACATAATCTTCTCCATGTACATCCATTTATAGGCAAATTTTATAACTTCATTTTTCCTAACAGCTGCATAGTATTCCATTGTGTAGATGTACCAAAGCTTCTTTATCCAGTCATCGATTCTAGGGCACTCTGGTTGCTTCCAGATTCTGGCTATTGTGAATAATGCTGCTATGAACATAAAACTAGGGATGGTGTTTCCGCTGCTTATTTTTGGTTTCCCAGAGTAGATTCCCAGGAGTGGTATGGCTGGGTCAAATGGGAGTTCAATTTCTAGTCTTTGGAGGAAAGTCCATATTGTTTTCCAGAAAGGCTGTACCAGCCGGCATTCCCACCAACAATGGATGAGTGTCCCCTTTTCCCCACATCCACGCCAGCACTTGTTGTTCTTGCTCTTTTGAATATGTGCCAGTCTCTGTGGTGTAAAGTGGTATCTCATTGTTATTTTGATTTGCATCTCTCTGATGACCAGTGATGATGAGCATTTTTTCATTGGTCTCTTCAAATCTTTTTTTTCTATAGACAGAGTGCTAAGAGCAAAAGTGCAAAACAAATGCTCTAGAAGTCTATTCTATAGAATACTCCCTTCAAAGAACTCACGATAAACATGATAGAAATTACACTGTATCACTGTATCACTGTCTTCCCATTCATCATCGATTTGCATCAAGCGGGCAGTAACATCTCCATATGTCCTGTCTTATGCTAGTAGAGCCTAAGGGCTTCTGCTTGCTCCAGGAATATAAAGAGCCTCAAACCATTCCATGTTTGGTCATGGGAATGAGGTCTATAACTGTTACTGGTATTTGGCATATCAAATACGACAGAAATTACACACTGTATTTATAAAAACTGTATTTATTTAAAAAACTGTATTTATAAAAACACACTGTATTTATAAATAAACATTTCTGTTACTGGATCATCTGTTCTGATTCTGTTACTGGATCAATAAACATTTCTGTTACTGGAAAAGTTACTGGTGCCCGCCGGAGCAAATGGATGAATAACGGGATTCAAGTGATCAAGTGATCAAGTGACTGTATTTAAAAAAAATTACATACTGTATTTATAACAACAAATCTAAATAAAGAGAAGTAAGGACCATTGAGGGGAAAAAAGAATAGAGAGTAGAATTGGGAGTAGACTTATGACTAACCTTTGGTTGGTCAGTAACCACAATTTCCACACATCTTACTTCAGGATCCTAAGCCCATAATTTAAGCACATGAAGACGCACTCATATAAAAATTATTTTCTTATCAGATAAATAAGATTAAGATCCCCTTTATACATAAAGGAGGTGAAGTAAACTACTATATGTTCATTTCCTAGCTAGTTAGCACTTCAATAAGTCCATTCCTGTTCTATTTCTTCTTGCCAACTGCTGCCAAAAATTTTCATTCATCTGCCTGCAAAAGTCTATATTCTCAGGAACACATATCTTGATGAATTAAAATGCTTAATGTATCTTTTCTCAGTGAAAGGATTAAATAGCAGTTGTGATATACTATAGTTATATAGGGAGTACTCCGCTCCTGAAAGGAACCTTTCAAAGGACCAAAAATAATGCAATAAGCTTGCTGACTTTTTCAGTATGTCAGAAATGATTCATCTCAAAAAAATTCCTGCCCCTCTGCTCTACTGCAAATCATCCTTAGTGATTAGAAGAGGACAGTCTAGTGTTCTTGTACAACAAAACAAAATCACGAAAAATGCTGTTGAAGTAATAAGTTCCCAGCAGCATTGTATCAAGCTTGGTGGAAGAGAAAAAGAGAAGAAACAGTCATCAGTTCTTGCCTTAGGATTAGCCTCATCTGAGATAATTCTTTGTCTCTGATCTTCTGCTGTGCTTTGTAGAAAGTCTGTGGTATCATCATGAATTTGGCAACTCAGTCCCATTTATCAAAACCCTAGCAAAATATTATGATGTAATAATCAACCAATCCTGGTTGATGGGAAGCTTTTCAAACCCCAGTCTGAACTACTATTTCATTCAAATAAGAAATGTCTGGGTTCTGACTCATAATTAAGATAAAGATATTGAACTCATGAGAACTTCCTATTTTATTAACTGTGAGTTTTGAGGCATAAAAATTCTGAAACAGAATATTTTGGTTTGGGAACACACAAAAGCTAAGAAATTGTCTCATTATTTCATGGATTTGACTCACTGGGCAGCACTGTCACTTCAATTTCTTTGAAAACAAATATAATACATTTGCACTGTCATCAAAACATAAAACATATACCTTAGAAACAGGGATGAGATACAAAAAGTCAAACTACTTTTTTGTGTGATAGATACACAGACAGACATCCACATAGATAGATAGATGGATAGATACATACATGCATACATACATACACAGATTAAGATAGATAGGTATGTAGTTAAATAGGTAGTATATAATTAGGTAGATAGATACTTCTTATCTATCTGGGTAGAAATTATGTGTTGTTCTTAAAGAGGAAAGTGTTCAAAAATTAGTGCTTTTTTCCCCTGCACTCATATGTAAATTTTCCAGGCAGTAGAAACAAAAACACATGTTAGGTCTCTTCACATATGGATTTTCAACAGGCAGTTTATCTTACAGAGCAGGATTTAGATATCTTCTACCCAGACAGTTTTCATTCTTCAGAATAAAAAAAAAATTCTAAAATGGTCCTCAAGATTTTCATATCCTGGTATACACATAGGTATAGAATACCTCCATTTTGTTATAAGTAGGACTTGAGATTCATAAGTATAACTCAATAAGTATACTATTATTTTAAGAAAGTCTTTTTCAATTAAAATCCTTAGTTGACTTTAAATTAAGCAACAGAGGGATGGTACTTAGTTATACTTACAGCACCGACTTATTCAGGTAAGCCTTTAACAGATTGAGACAAACTGAGAGCCTCTTATGGCCCTCGCTGAGTCCATTCCCTGCAGCTGAAAGATAGTGCAGTGGTTAAAGCACTTGCTTTGCACATAGCTGACCCAGGCTTGATCCCAAGCACCACATATTATTCTCCCTTGGCACCTCCAGAAATAATTCCAGAGCACAGAGTCAAGAATAAGGCCTGAGCACTGGCAGGTATATCTCCTCCACCACACAAATAAAGGATTGACCCTATTGTAGTGAGTCCAATGCATGGGAATGGGCAACCTTCTGAATCTGAGAATGACCCTAACTGACCAACAATCAGAAAGAGAAACCCTCAACCCAAGAGCCATGGGTACTAAATTTTGACTCTCAGTCCTAAATGAAAACCCTGTCCCAGTTTTCTAAAACATTGAGCAAAAAGTTGACTGTGGTCAAATCCTGCTTATACTCCTGACTGACAGAATGTTAGGAAATATAATAATCCCCTGCTTTCTTGATAATATACAAATAGCAGTGGGAAGTAATACACTCTTTTGCTTCCATACTATTATAGATAAGATGGATGACATGCAGTGATTCATTTTGCTTAACAGGATTTTTTCGAACACAACAAAAACTTGGAAGTCACCTAGTCTATTCTCTATTATTCAAATAGAGACACTAAAAACATTTGGGGAAAAGATCTTTCCCAAGTCAATTCTAGAATAAGGGTTAGTCTAAGTCAGTTTTGCTCTCTCTTGCCTTTCAGAAATGTAGATAATGCAGAGCATAGAATTTACATGGTGACTTGGGAACTGCAATTCTCCACTAGTGTTCTCCAAGGAACATGTACTCTTGCTTCAGGATTGGTATTAGTGTGTGTGGGGGAATTTTGCCAAAGAATAGAGCAGGTTCCATAACTAAACACTAGTGCATAATACAAAAACAGCCCATGGGAACAAAGTATAGAAAGGATAAGTAAGAACTAATGTTCATAAGTGAATTAAATTTAGAGTAAACCCTGCATTACATTCAGTTAGTATTCAAAGCCATCTAAAGACTCAGTAAATGTATATGTGAGAAGTTAGATTTCAATAGTTTCACTTTTAAAGAGTAATATCATTTCTAGCCCCATTTTATATCAAGAATCCATGGAGAGATAGATAAGAGGTCAATACACTTGTGTTGCATGCTGTTAACACCTCACTTGATCACCAGCACCCCATTGGGTCTCCCACATAATAACAGGAATAATCCCTGAGAACAGAGACAGGATAAAGTCTTTAGCATTGCTTGGTGTGGCCCCAAACCAAAAACAAAAGAAGAAGCAGATAATATTACATTATCTGACATTGAGTTTTTGGAAAAAAAAAATTCGACTGTGAATTCTGTATATATTACCTTCTATCCTAAACATTCCTCCTACTTTGATCATCTGTAAAATTGAGATAATGAGTGCGAGATTCACACTGAGTTTTTAGCAGTTGGAAACATTAGCCAAAATTTCTTATGACTCAGTCTCTGCAATCCTGGTTTGAAAACAAACTTTCAAACCCATCAATTTCCCAGGTGCTTCTCTAATAGGTATGTTTGACTCATGGAATCTATTTCCTTTGATAACATTCTATTTTAAATTTAAAAGAAGTGTGGTGTTTCCCTAATGCTAGTTTTTCTTCAATAAGAAAATAACTGTGCTTGAGTAAATGAAGTCACTATTTTAGGGACGCTCAAACTGCATTACAGCAAAATTTCAGGCCAAAGTTTTTAAAACATTATCTTCCTTATTAAAGTGCATTCAACCTAGTACTTATTCTTTGTTGGGAGAACACTCAAACTGTGCTTTTTGAAAGGTCTCCAAAACTAGGCTTCTATGATTCCTAACATTCTGGACATATAGCGATTTGCCTAACACTAAGTAAATATGAGATGATTTGTAGGTTACCGATTCCGTGTCCACAGACCTGCAAGAACTATCAGGAAGATATCCAAAACAGTTATCCAGGATTGTACAAACTTTCTATAAGGAGTTCCCATTGATTAATATCAGCCCTATCTAATAATATTACAAAATACACTATTCTAATTCAAATTCAAAATACACAATTCAAAATACACTATTCAGATTATTATGACTGAATTCAAATATGAATTCAGATCATTATTCAGATTATCATGGCTGCTGTCTGATGGAAAGAGGCTGGGACTTGACTGACATTAAATTGTGGAATTTTTTTTAATTATTATATTACATGAGATATATAATTGCAAAGATGCTCATGATTGGATTTCAGTCATACAATGTTTCAGCACCCATCCCTCCACCAGTGAACATTTCCCAACACCAATGTATCCAGTTCCTGAGTTCCACGCAAATGGCAGGCACTTCTCTCTCTCTCTCTCTCTCTCTCTCTCTCTCTCTCTCTCTCTCTCTGTGTGTGTGTGTCTCTTTCTTTCTCTTCTTTTGTGCATTGTGGTTTGCAGTAAATTATGGAAGATTTATGCATAAATGCAAAGACTGGGCATCATTTGCCTGAAGATATTCTGTCAAAATAAAACCATTAATGCCCATAGTGAGGGAATGGTGTCGAATTTCAAAGTTGAAGTCTCAGATGATGATTTTGAGAGATTCTGCTTTTGTTTATTTTGTTTTGAGGCCATGCTCAGCAAAACTCAGAGGTTACTCCTGATTCTGTGCTCAGTAATCACTCCAGTTGGTGTTCAAGTGACCACATTGGGTGCTGGAATTCAAATCTGAATTGACCATGTGTAAGACAAGAGCTCTATCCACTGTACTTTCTTTATAGCCCAGAGGTGCTTACCCTTTCATGTTTGAAGAACCTCTTAGCATCCTAAAATATTAAACACTGTAAAATACACAAAGAATAGAGAATTTAATTTCTCACATACAAAGAATCTCTGACTTCTTTAACCATGAATCATGTCTTGCTTTGTGTGTGACAAATGCCATAGAGGAAGTGATAATATGAGACTGTCACTGGAAAATTCATCTACTCAGTGTGGCCCTTTGCCTTCTCAAATTGAGACATGCATTATTTTCCCAGAATGAATTCATAAGTGGTACGTTCTTCAGTGACAGAAGTTAAAGATGATCTCAGTATATAAAAGTTTATGTTCATCTTTACGTATCTGCTAACAGGCAGAACATAAAGGAACTGTTTCCAGCTTACTTCAACTGTTGCCAATTTTTTGGCTGCAACTCAATGGAAAGGACTTCCTTGGCCAGGAAAGCAGAACAGTTAAAAACAGATCGCAGTTGGTATGAAAATACTACAGCAAACACAAGGGACGATATTTAGATCTGGATTATCAAAATAGTAGAAGCTATCTCCTCTCACATTTCTTTGTCAAGAAGACATGATTTGGCCAATGATGGTGCCTTATATTTAGAATGATGCAAATTTTATGATTACAAAATGATTATCTACTTCTCTTAAGTAGTTGTCACATCCCCATATGTTCAAACTAAGCTCAAAACTAGACATTTCTTATATTTGGCCCATACCATACAATACTTTTTTTTTCATCTGGCTTCCATATAATGGTTTTCTAAAAAAAAAATTTCTTGTTATGAAATCTTAAGTGTCAGTTAGTAGATGCTATTTCCAGATGGCAGAGAAATGAAAGCCATGCTCACAGGTTGAAGGAAATATTGTTACAGTTGTGAATAATCTGTCAAAAGCACAGAGGGATACTGGTCAAAATGCTCCCCCTCAACTTTCATACACTGTTGGTGGGAATGTCGACTTGTACAACCTTTCTGGAAAACAATATGGACATTCCTCCAAAGACGAGAAATTGAGCTCCCCTTTGACCCAGCCATACCACTCCTGGGAATATACCCTGGGAAGCCAAAAACACACAGCAGAAACACAACACACACTTTTATTTTCATAGCAGCACTATTCACAATAGCCAGAACCTGGAAACAACCAGTATGCCCGAGAACAGATGACTGGATAAAAGAAACTGTGGTACATCTACACAATGGAATACTATGCAGCTGTCAGGAAAAATGAAGTTATGAAATTTTGCCTATAAATGGATGGACATGGCAAGAATCATGTTGAGTGAAATTAGTCAGAAGGAAAGAGAGAGACATAGAATGACTGCATTTATTTGCATGACATAAATATACCAGGTGATCTTACCAAAAGTGGAAATTACCACAAGCACGTGGGAGTCAGAGGTTAGGTAAGATAGAGAAGGGAACATGTGTGAATAAATGTCAAAAGGTCTGATACCAACATAGAACTGAGCATTAAATACAGACAAAAATGCAAATGATGGCTTCTAAGTGTACGTAGTGTAACCCACAATATGTGGGAGAAGGAGGAGAGAGAGAGGGAGAGAGAGAGGAGATAAAGAACCTGCCATTTAGGCGGGACATGGGAGGGGGAGGGAATGGGGACATGGGTGGTGGTTGAGGGCACTGTTGGAGGCGGGGGTGCTGGAACACTGTGTGGCTGAAACCCCAAGCGTGAACAACGTTGTCATTGTATATCTCACGGTGGTATAATAAAATGTTAAAAAAAAATGCTCCCCCTCACCCATGTATATTTATGCTACATCTCAAAATGCCCAAGTCTTAATATTACTTATCTATTCACATGAGAATTTTAGGTTCAAGGAAGCACTTTTGTCTCAATAAGGACAACATACACTTAATATGCATCAAAATCAAAGGTAACATATAGTAAATGCTCAATAAACCTTACTCTACCTCATTTTTAAGGCAATTTAGGAGAGAGAGGGTTGGGGTTTTTCCTGGTGGTGCTCTGAACCTACTCCTACTTCTGTGCTCAAAGATCACTTTTGGTGAGCTTGAGGGATCCTCTGTGGTGCTGGGGCACATATTTGCCCAGCTTGACTATGTTTGACTCTGTGCTCAGGAATCACCACATCTGTGGTGCTTAACAAAACAGATGGTACGATTACACTTGAAGAGATGTGACCCACTGTCGGCAGTTTCTAGATATTGTCTACACACCGACATCCACATACATGGAAGAGGAAATTGAGAATTTCTATATGGATCTGGAGGAGTTTTATAAAGAAGATCACACCTTCTACAAGATCATAGTTGGTGATTTTAATGCCAAGATAGAACTGAGAAGATCGGCCGAAGAACTCCACTTCAGAACCATAGCCTAGGAATGGAGGCGAATAGGGTGAGAGACTATCTGAGTTCATCATGTCCACCAAGACCATTCATGGGAACTCACAGTTCCAGAAGGCTGAATCTAAATGTTGAACATGGGAATCTCCTGGTGGACGGTTCCACAATGAATTGACCACATCATATTCAATAGATGGGTTTGCCTGACTGATGTGACTGTCATCCCAAATTCCAAACAGAATTGGACCACCATCTCCTTCATGCAAAATTCTACTACACGGAATGGGGAGAAAAGGCTGCAAAGTTTAAGAGAACTCCCAGAAAGATCACCAACTGGGTACTCTTTGGCACCATTGTAGCACCATGGGGAAGATACCATCATTGACAACATGGATGAAGAGTACAACTGACTGGTTCAACACCTCCATGATTGTGCGAAGATCACTAAGAGAGAGAGAAGATACAAAAGGACTCCTGTCTTCAAAAACTCTCAAGCTCATTTGCCAGTGTGACAAGGCGCAAGCCTCAGGCAACCATGTGCTAATGTCCAAGGTCGCAAAGCAGTGCAGAGAAGCAATAAAGTAAGACCTCAAAGAGAGGAAGAGCAGAAATATTGGAAGATCCAGCAGAAGCCAGGAAAAGCATTTGCATGCCCACCTGTCCTTCGCCAACTGTAAGACCAAGATAACTGCCGACCAACATCCTGATGGATCGATCACATCTTCCAGAAAGGCAATGGAGAAGATTATCCATGACTTCTACTCAGACCTCTTTGATAGCCACGTCCACCAGTCCACATTCCAAATTCTGCAGGACGGATCTGCTGTTCCCAACATTCTCCTTTCTGAAATCCGACATGCCATTTTGTTAGTAAAGAAGCAAATAGCACCCAGCCCAGACAGAGTCATACCCAAACACCTGAAGAAACTGCATTCTGTACTCATCAATACATTGGCACAGCTCTTCACACACTACCTGTCTGGAATGCAAGGTGCCCTCCCAATGAAAAACCAGCAGGACAGTAAAACTGTTCAAGAAGCGAGACATCCACGACATTGGCAATGAACACTTCATCTGCCTGTTGTCCATCATCTACCAGCTGTTCACTCGAGTCATCCTGGAACAGGATTGGCAGAACATTAAAGGACAGCAAGCCCGGCGGGCTGCCGCATCCCATGGTCCCCCGGCACTGCAAAGGACAACCATGTGGGCAAACACCTTCCGAAAGGGATTCAAAACAATGGACCATATCCACATGATGACCAAGATCATTGAGGTTTGTAGGGAGTTCAAGATGCCACTCTGCTTCATGTTCATTGATTTAAAGAAAGCCTTTGATTCTGTTGAGACCAATATGGTCAACGAACCCTAGCTAAACAGGGCATTCAAACCCAATACATCAATATCCTTCATGAGCTGTATTACAGATTCACTAACAGGATCTCGCCATTCTACAAGGAAGTGATCATCGATGTCAAAAGAGGGGTTCATCAGGGTGATATCAGTTCACGAAACTCTTTACCACCTCCCTCAACAATGCCATGTGACAATTAAAATGGGAAGGAATGGGAGTGAACATAGATGGTCAGCAACTACACCACCTCCTCTTCGCTGATGACATCTTTCTAATAACACCAAACATTAGTCAAGAGGCACAAATATAGGCTGACTTCGACTGAGAATGTGGAAACATAGGTCTATAGCTGAATCTCAACAAAACAAAGTTTTTGAAAAATGAACTAGTTCCATAGACCCCATTCACTCTCAATGGAACAAACATTTCTGAATGCAGCAGTTATGTGTACCTAGGTCGAGAAGTCAACATGACAAATGACCTAAAACCTGAGTTGCGCAGGAGGAAGAGCGCAACATGGAACAACTTCAAGAGCATAAAAGAAATAGCTAAAAGACAAAGCGCCTCTGGCTCCAGGCACATCTCTTCAACACCACCATTTTCCCTGCATTAACATATGCCTCACCTGGGCCCTAGCAAAGCAGAATGAGAATGCTATTTGGGTCTCCCCAATGTGGAATCGAATATCATGCCTCACTGAAGTGAGAGAAGGAATCAGAGTTCAGACCTCCTCAATGATCGAGAGTTAGAGATGTTGTCTTTTTTGTCAAGGTGTCAAAATTCAGATGAGCTGGACATGTAATGTGATTTGGAGATGACCGCTGGAATAGAGCCATTACTGACTGGATCCCACGGGATGTCAAAAGATCATTTGGCCGCCCAACTACAAGATGGTCAGACTTCTTCGTCAAGACCCTGGTCGAACAGTTTGAGTCTCTTTTGTATTCCTGTAGCAAGCAGATGACATTGGGCTACACTGGCAGCGAAAGAGACAAATGGAAATGTTACTGGCACCTGCCTGAGCAAATCAACGAATAACAGAATGTCAAGTGATCAAGTGGTCAAGTGACCACCATGAGATATACAATTGCAAAGATGTTTTGTTCAGTTTTCAGTCACACAGTATTCCAGCACCTATCCCTCCACAAGTGCCCACTTCCCACCACCAATGTCCCCAATTTCCTCCCCCTTCCCCAGCCTGCCTCTATCACAGACTCTTTCTCTTTCTGTCTGTCTATCTGTCTCTCTCCTCCCTCCCTTCTCTTATACATTGTGGCTTGCAATACATACATTTAGAGGTTATCATGTGTATCCCTTTGCCTATATTCAATGCTTAGTTCTAGACTGTTATAATTTTCAACAATTATTAGCGCACTGTTCCCTTTTCTGTCTTACCTAACCTCTGACTCTCCCACACTTTGATTTGATTCCACCTATTGACAAGATCTCCTGATCCATGTTTCCCTGACCTTAATATGAATATATATATATATACACATATATAATATCCCACAATAAGTTCAGTCATTCTGTATCTATCCTTTTCCTTCTAATTTCACTCAGTATGATCCTCTCCATGTTCATCCATTTATAGGCAAATTTCATAAGTTCATTTATTCTAACAGCTGCATAGTACTCCATTGTGTAGATGATTCTCACTTTAGAATGGAAAGTCTGAGCACAATCCATCTCAGGAATATCTCCAACATAGTACAGCTAAAAAGTCAAGGAAGCCAGGGTGTACACCCCACTATGGAAGTCACCGGCCTGTCCTTCCACACAATGTTTTGTGATTGACTAAATTAGAGAAAAGGGATTATTTGTTGGAACATATGGAAACTTATAATGATTTTATCCAGAACCTCAATAGCTAAATAACCTAAACTGTTTCAATCTTCTCTACAGAATGGGAGAATGAGAAATGACAAGTCTTAGCACAGTATGTCCAACATCACTCAGAGGTTCTGATTCTCACTGGAATCTAAATTCTTCATTCCGTACTATCTTGCTTTGCCTCTAATGGTTTCTTATTCCAATGATGAAATGAAACTGACAGTAGGGTGATGATAGTAATGCTCACTGATGAAATTTCAAATCAACCTTAGCAGAACAGTTCACCTGAGACACGGCTCCTATACTCATTTATGTTACCTTCCCAACCACTCTATAGGAACTGCATATCATCCCATATGGATGTACCTGAGGTGAAAGAGGAGGTGAAAGAGGGTCAGGGATTTCATCACATGCTATAAAATGAATTTAGTCCAAGGTTTACCTGATTTCCCCCACTACAGTCTCAGTGAAGTAAGTGGGGGGAAGAAAACTTGAAATAGTTTCTTAAGAAGCAAAAACCAAGATACAATTTTAAAAAGTTATTCATCTCTAGTTATCAAGTAGTTAAATAGCAATTTGACCTCCCAAGGTCAAATACCCTTGGGAGCTGAGTCTGATTAACACTCTGATGCCAGCACTCAGCACTTTACCTTTTGATTTGCTGTTTTGAGGACATCACATATGATGATCATAGGGCTAGAGGTGTCTCTTCTGCAACTGTCAACCAAGCAGGCTAGTGTTGAAATGAGAATCCTTGAGAACACAGCGCTATGTGGGCCTGTGGGGCTGGCGATTCCCAGGGCTATCCAGGCAATGTTTACAGGTCTTCATGCCATACCCAGAGAGGCTTGGGAGCCTCTATGGGGCCCCACAGAGGCTTGGGAGGACTGCCATGATATACTGTAGATTAAATTGGGGATGGCAATATGCGGTATATGGTCCTAATCCCTATAGCATCTCCTGGTCCCTAGTCACTACCAAATGGACACTTCCCTTTTCCTCTACTTCCTATTGACATATCTACAAAATTGAAATAAAACACTCTGCGTAGATCAAAACTAACTAAATCATGCAATGAAATTTTTGATTGTGTTGATGCTTTTAGTACAGGAGGTAACACATTTAGCTTGCATGCAACAGACCCAGGTTTGATCCCAGGCACTGCATGTGGCCCCTCAAGCACAGAAGTGGTGATTCCTGGGCATAGAGACAAGCATAAGCCCTGAGCAGAGGGATGTACAGCCCCAGTCATCCCTGGCCCCAACTTAAATTAAAAAAAAAATCTTCATTGATTTTTTCACAATAGCATTATGGGTAAAACATAATAAAGCTGAACTTTGTCCATTTTCTCCAACCCCTCTATGGTTGATGCTCTGAGTTCAGAGTGTGTTTGCCCACTCTGTTATCCCACAGTTATAGGATATGTGACACACAGAAATGCAATGCAAAGGAAATACAATGTAAAATAATCCTCTATGACATGTCAGTCGGTCTAACTTTTGCCCATACTTGTCTTCCCACCACTGTTGCATCCTTCTGCCTCCAGGAAAAACTCAATTTTGAGGGGTCGGAGTGATAGTCCAGTGGGTAGGGCATTTACTTTGCATGTGGCCGGCTCATGCCTGCCCAGGTTCGATCCCCGGCATTTCATATGGTCCCCTGAGCACCGCCAGGAGTAATTCCTGAGTGCAGAGCCAGGAGTAACCCCTAAGCATTGCCAGGTGTGACCCAAAAAGAAAAAAAAAATAACACCTCAATTTTTGAGTTATATTCATCCAGGGGACACTTTCCCTAATCCACTAAGACTGAACTAGGGGCAGCTCTGCCATGTGTCCACAACAGTCTGCCCTTATCTCTAGTATTCATTCTGGGATTTGGGATAGAAGAAACAGTTATAGAAGAAAAGAATGCTACTGCTACATCACAGGAGAAGAGTTGGATTACAGTGAGTATTCTGGGACCCAGAAATAGAAAAGGAATCTTTGGGCCAAAATAAGACCCCCGGTATCTTGCCCCTGCCCCTACCTCAATGGTCAGCCACAACTACTGTGATAATTACCTTCTCATCCATTTGAAGACTTCACCTCCTGGGAGGACATTCAGAACAGAAACTCAGTTTGCAGCATTTGTTTAACAGACTGGCAATCCAAATTTATGTAGAAATCAATGATGGGCAAATATGACTCAGTACATCACAGTGGAATAGAATCTCACTAAAAAGGCTGAATGAGCAAAGAGGACATTCAATTTCCAGGGTAGAGACTGGTAAGAACTGACAAGAAAGAATTTCCAAGGTGGCTCTCATTCATTGTTGGTAGGAATGTCGACTGTTATATACTTTTTTGGAAAACAATATGGGCATCCCTCCAAAGACAAGAAATTGAGCTCCCATTTGACCCAACCATACCACTCCTGGGAATATGCCCTGAGAAGCCCAAAACACACAGCATCAACATCATCTGGACGTTTATTTTCATAGCAGGACTATTCACAATAGCCAGAATCTGGAAACAACCAGTGTGCCTGAGTACTGATGACTGGATAAAGAAACTTTTGGTGCATCTACACAATGGAATACTATGCAGCTGTTAAGAAAAATGAAGTTATGAAATTTGCCTATAAATGGATGGACATGGAGAATCAGGTTGAGGAAAGAGGAAAAGAAAAAAAAAAAGACATAAATATATATACATATATATTATGATACCAATATCCAAGGTCAGGAAAAACATGAATCAGAGGGTCTTGTCAATTCTTTCAAAAGACTAGAAATTGAACTCCCATTTGACCCAGCCATACCACTCCTGGGAATCTACTCTGGGAAACCAAAAATACGCAGCGGAAACACCATCCCTACTTTTATGTTCATAGCAGTATTATTCACAATAGCCAGAATCTGGAAGCAACCAGAGTGCCCGAAAATCGATGACTGGATAAAGAAGCTTTGGTACATCTACACAATGGAATACTATGCAGCTGTTAGGAAAAATGAAGTTATAAAATTTTCATATATATGGATGTACATGAATAGGATCATGTTGAGTGAAAATAGCCAGAAGGAGAGAAACAGATACAGAATGACTGCATTTATTTGCATGACATAAATATATATTTACATATTATGATACCAATATCCAAGGTCAAGTGAAACATGACCTTGTAACAGGAGGTCTTGTCAAAGGTGGAAATTATCACAAACGTGTGGGGAGTCAGAGGCTAGGTAAGACAGAAAATGGAACAGGGTGCTAACAATTGTCGAAGGTACTAATACCAACCTAGAACTGAGCATTAGAGGCAAAAGATACACATGACAACCCTTTAATATATGTTCTGTAATCCATAGTCTGGAAGGGAAGGAAAAGAGAAAGAGGGAGAAAAGGAAAGAAATAAAGAACCTGCCATGGAGGCAGACTGGGGAGGGGGGGAGGGAACTGGGGACGTTGGTGGTGGGAGATGGGCACTGGTGGAGGGATGGGTGCTGGAACACTGTATGACCAAAACCCAAATATGAACTTTTTCGTTTTATATCTTTGTAATTGTGTATCTCACAATGGTATAATAAAATACTTTAATAATAAAAAAAGGTCTTGTCAACAGGTGGAATCTACCACAAACTTGTGGGAGTCAGAGGTTAGGTAAGACAGAGAAAGGAACAGTGTGCTAATAATGGTAGAAAATGATAATACCAGGCTAGAACTGAGCATGAATATAGGCAAAAAGATACATATGATAACCTCTAAATGTATGTATTGCAATCCAAAAATGTGTATGACAAAGGAGAGAGAGAGAGAGAGAGAGAAAAGAGATAAAGAATCTGCCATAGAGGCAGACTAGGGGAGGGGGGAGGTTTGGGGACATTGGTGGTAGGAAATGGGCACTGGTGGGGGTATGCGTGCTGGAACACTGTATGATGGAAACCCAAACATGAACATCTTTGTAATTGTATATCTCACAGTGGTATAATAAATATTTTTAAAAAAAGAATTCCCAAGGTGTTTTGGGGATGCGACTGTCACGATGAGAGATCAATTGTTTACACACCACCATCATAATGAGGAAAAAAGGAAAATAATTAGTGAGAACTGCTGAGTACTCCATGCCTTGCCGTATCCCTGAGATTAGCTGAGTGAAAAGTTTTAGTAAGGCAAAGGGGAAAGAGAGGAAATGTATCAGCCTCTTTCCTTGGAGCTTTCAGATAGAGTGGGAAGGTGGAAAGAGACATACAAGGGAGAAAGAAGGATTCTTGGCAATTGGGTGATAAAACTCATAAACTCTCTGAGAACAATGTCAGTGAAAAGGTAAAGTTTGAAATCATGAGTGTGTAAAGGGGAGAGGAGCAGAGGAAAGAGGAAATTGAGGAATTAGAAAATTAATAAAATATGGGTTCTGGGAACATTCTTTTATCAATGCATACTCTGAACCAAGCAATGTAACTAGACTTAAAAATAAAATAGTCCACTCCTCCTGCTCTTCCTTGGTCTCACCTTCTAATTTCTAGAGGCATTGCTTCCAACTCTTTAGTATTAATTCAATATGTAACACCTAATTTCAAATAAAATAGCTCTTTTGGTATAGTATTTCTTTTAATTTGGGAGTTAAAGGTATTATCAAATACCCTCCTTCCAATGACATTGCTCAAGTTTCCCTGTACCAATCCTTGCTGCATCCAGAAACTCTATGGAAGCTGCTAAAAACAATTCTCAATAATACTAAATACATAGAATTTTCACCCATTTTCTTCCTTGGAGACATTTTTCATTGAGGCAGGTCATGTCATCAGATCCAATGTGGAGGGGATTCCCTGGGGACTGGCTGTGCCGAAGAATAAATAGGATTTTTCCTTCTTTTTTTGTCCCTCTCTACCCTTTGTTGTCTATACCTCATAATTTGTCATTCACTTCCTTATCTGTCCTAAATTTTAAACAATTGTCTAGGGGCAAGGAATCTGTTGCCATCTTGCATCTCTAAAGGGTTATTCACCGGAAGACTTAGTTTGTAGTTTGGATGAAAATGTGATTCCACTTAAGTCATTTTCTTCAATTCTGTGAAACATTCTCATATGGTCTTCTAAATGCCAGCACAGCTCTTGGAAAGCTTAATGCCATTATAATTCCTGATCATTCATGACCTTGTTATTTCCTGAGACAATTATGATTCTCTCTTCAGTGCTGATTTTTCTTGATAATCAAGTAAAATGTTCTACATTGTTCTACATTTCCTTGACGATAGACCTTGGCATTCGTCTTTTTGTTTGTTGGCTTTCTTCATTATGATGAACACAAAGTAGGAACTGTTAATCTGAAAAGCACGACCTTCAGTGAGCACATGCTTTGCATACAAAAGGTTCTGCTTTGATTCCCAGCACCGCAAGGTCCCAGAGCACTGCCAAGAACAATCCCCAAGCACAGAGCTGAGAACAGGCACAGAACACCACTGGTAATGCAGCAAAATAAATATTAATAATAAAAGGAAACCAATTTATTTCTTCTGTGAAGTAATGAATGAAATACATTCAAAATCCTACGTATTCTAAACCTCATTATACCTGTTGGAACTTAGCCTCAAGAGTGCTAATCCATCTACTGGCTTTACGTCCTTTGTGTTAGAGGCTGGTTGATAATCCAATCCCCGTTTGTACATGGAAAAAGGATCACAGTGTCTGAGTACAGAGGGAAATCACTGGCAGTCATCTTGATTAATAATGCACAAGTCATAACCTCTGTACTTTGCCTCCCACAAGAGCAAAATTGTATTACCTTGTGACAACAGAGGGTTCAGAATGAATGGGGACACTTTTTCCTGAGATCTCCTATAGGCAGGAATAATTGTTTCTTTATTGGTCAGTGCCAGCTCTAATGACCACCGGAAATAACACAGAGGTATAGTACTGTGCTGTTGCAAGACAAGTTGCTTTCCACACCAGGACAGGAAGGAAGTAAGCTGGAAAGATGCTCAGTTGTCTATTCAGCATATAAAAAGTTTTTTAATACGATTTTGTAAGGAAAGCGTCCAAAATGCAAGAATAAATAGAACAAATATCGGGAAAGTCCATAAAATTTGTATTCCTGTGGCAGACTTTTCTTTTTAATTATAGCTACAATAATTCCATGAGATAACCTTATCTTATGAAATGCACTGATCAGAAAAATCACTAATATTGGAAAATGAGGTAGCACTGAGGACAACTTTTTAATTAGGCAAATTACATTTAACACAATCCATATGATTGAGTCTTTCTCATATCTTAAATTGTTACAATTATAGCACAACTTTTCTTCTCCCTAAGTGCTGTATGATAAATATGCTGTATTATGAAAACAACCCAAACTATTGGCAGAATACATTTGAGCCTTGAATTTAAACAGCTGTTCTCACCTTCACTCACATATGTGTGTTTCCTGGTATACCATTTCATATAAATCTCACAAAAATTGTGCAGTACAATATTTGAGCCCTTTGAAGCTCAATAAAAGGTGAGCAAATGAGACCATTTTGTTACGTTAATTAGGCATTGATTAGGCATTGTGTGACACTTTCTCTTCTCCTGCTGAAAATCCAGTTGCCATTATCAAATTCTATCCAAGCTCAATTCTGCAGAAAATTAGAACACTTATATGGTATAAGTAATATTAGCCCTAGCTATTGGAGTTAATATTCCTCATTCTCTGAGGATGTATCCTATTGTTTATTTCTGGATATTCAAACAAATGCTGAAATATTATTCTAAAATATGAGTGAATTTACACTATACATAGCTCACAGAAAAAGTCCATGTTTTAAAAGAGAAGCATTTTCAATCTCTTGTCATGTCATATGTAGGACATAGCACAATTTCTAATACAGTGACTCTGTAAGAGAAAGAGTGAAAGAAAAAATACAGTCCCCATCTTCACTGGTGAAATAGCAGAAAGAAGATAATGCCACATATATAATTAAAATATTTATCAATGATTGTATAATATTCATAATCCAGAGGATGATATGTGTGTATATGACTAAATAAAGTTAAGTGAGCCATTAAGTACATAAGTCTGTAAATGAACCATATTCATTCATGATACATTGCTCTCATGGGAGCTGAATGTAGAAGCACAGAAATTCTGTACTGAGGGAAGGAAATAATATTTGAGATAAAACAACAATATATGGAAGACATGGGGCACAATAGTAAAAAAAAAGTGCCCCACTTGCTAACTACTGTGTTATATCCTCAAAGTGAATACAATCAGAACATTATTTTTTCTTCTTTTTATTAAGAATAAAATCATACGTATGGAGGGCTGGGTGTTATTTGGTTGTCTGGTTAATTGTAAGACCACAACCAGCAATGCTCAGAAGCTACTCCCAGGTCTGTACTCAGAAATTACTCCTGGCAGTGCTTAGAGAAGTCTATGGATGCCAAAGACAGAACCTGGATCAGCCCCATGTGAGAAAAATGCCCCACCCATTACACTATTACACCAGCCCCAAGGCATACAAATTTATGAAGTTCATTGCTTTGTCCCCAAATTATGAACGATTATAGTTATCCTAGGAGTGATTTCTACTACCTTGAAACTGTTCTTTCCAAGTGCTGGCAGAATGTGGGGGAAAAGGGGACACTCATCCATTGTTGGTGGGAATGCTGGCTGGTACAGCCTTTGTGGAACACAATATAGACATTCCTCCAAAGACTAGAAATTAAACTCCCATTTGATCCAGCCATACCACTCCTGGGAATCTACTCTGGGAAACCAAAAATACTCAGCGGAAACACCATTCCTACTTTTATGTTCATAGCAGCATTATTTAAATAGCCAGAATCTGGAAACAACCAGAGTGCCCGAAAATTGATGACTGGATAAAGAAGCTTTGATACATCTACACAATGGAATACTATGCAGCTGTTAGGATAAAAAGAAGTTATGAAATTTGTCTATAAATGGATGGACATGGAGAATATCATGTTGAGTGAAATTAGCCAGAAGGAGAGAGACAGCTATAGAATGACTGCATTTATTTGCATAACATAAATATATATGTATATATTATGATACCAATATCCAAGGTCAAGTGAACATGTATCAGGAGGTCTTGTCAAAGGTGGAAATTATCACAAACATGTGGGTGTCAGGGGCTAGGTAAGACAGAAAATGAAACAGTGTGCTAACAATTGTTGAAAGTACTAATACCAACCTAGAACTGAGCATTAAATACAGGCAAAAAGATACACATGACAACCCTTTAATGTATGTTCTGTAATCCACAATCTGAAGGGAAGGAAAAGAGATAGTGAGAAAGGGAAAGAAATAAAGAACCTGCCATGGAGGCAGGCTGGGGGACAGGGGAGGTGTTGCAGGACACCTAAAAGCCTAAAAGCCTCTGCCTCTGCCCTGGATTGCCTCCTGCAGATCGCTTTGTAGATAGGGGGGGTAGTTTAAATGTGGCAGTTTATCTGACCGTGTACTCTGTACTGGCTGGTATAAATATTTTCTCATGCTACCACAATCATCTTGGGACTAGCTAAATCTTACCAGCATATTTGCCTGGCCATGTTGGATCTCTAAGTAATTAGACCAGAGAGAAATTCTGTTTGCCTCCAAGCAAGCAAGCATGGCTCCCTGATAACTCAAAGGCAACTAAAATACAAAACTACCGTGAAGTAGAGGAGACTCTTGTGAAGGCTTGGAGTAATATTTAACTGGCATTAGTATAGTCTTTGGTACAGAGGCATGCCATTTCAGAAACCCCCTTCTCTACCCTATAAAGGCATTTCCAGGCAGATCTTGGCTCAAGACATTAGATGAGGTGCTGGGAGAAATTACCTGAGGGCATTTGACCCACCCTGCCAAGGGAAGTTACATTTAGTTTACAGCTCCTCCCAGCTCTGCTAGGAGGCTTTGAATTAGCTCTGGGTTCTTCTAAACAGCCTAAAGGAGTCCTGAAGCTGCTACACTTCTATAGAGCTGTTTTCCTGTTTTCATCTCTAGATAGCCCAGCCCAAAATGGACTGGACTGGTAAGTTTGGGTGGATTTCTAGCTATAAAATAAGCTGCAAGAAGAAAAAAAGCTCTCCTTTTTTCCTTTTTTGCCTTTTTGGCTTCCCTTGGCGTTTTGCTTCTCAGTCCTCTCCATTCTCTGTTGGGCCTCAACACGTGGTGGCAGCCATCTTGGCCTACACATGGCTGTGGCATAGCTGGGAACCCAGAGTCCGGAGGTTTTCCTGCTCTTGGATTGTATATCGGAACCTGTGATAGTAAAGCCTTTTAAAACTGCATCGGATTCCTGAGTTTTTATCCATTCTCCGCTGGCTTCGGAGGTAGAAGGGAACTCACTTCCAACATTGTTGGGGAACCCATCGGCATCCCCGACAGGGGAGGGAACTGGGGATGTTGGTGGTGGGAGATGGGCACTGGTGGAGGGATGGGTGCTGGAACACTGTATGACCAAAACCCAAATATGAACATCTTTGTAATTGTTTATCTCACGGTGGTATAATAAAATACTTAAAAAAAAGAAACTGTGTTCTTTCATTTGAGCTTATTTTTAAAATTTCAGCCATTCTTGTGATTTGATTGGGTAGGGAAGTTTTTCTATACAGATGTTCCCTAGTTTATAAGACAGTGTATCACGAAGGGCTTGATTGAAGTTTGACAAATGTTACATGTATTTATAAGAAAACAAATCCTATTCATAGAACAGTCAGAGAGGGTGGAGCTCATTTTTATCTTGGTTCAGTTGGTAGCTATCTGAGGCACCTCAGAATGAATGAAGTCAAGCATCTCACTGGAAGCCCTATTGTCACCTTTATGACTGCTAGTTTGGCAGCAAGGATTCTACTGACCAGCCTGCCCTATTGGGAAAAATAATTAAAATTCAAAAAACTTAAAACCTTTCTACTGCTGAAGGAAACATTTCAGTAACCTGAAGTTGAAAATTATAAAAATCTAGCTTATTTGTCAGAAGTCTATAGATGCTCAGTAAATTCTGTTGAAAATCACTTCTGCAAGAAATGTAAAAGTGCTTCAAAATTCTTTCCTTGTAAATGTACATAAATTAGTGACGTACCTTTTGGAAACAGACCCATTAAATTGAGTCAAGGGAAATGTAGTCATTAACTGAACTCCAAAGAATCAGACCTATCTAGCATTCCATGAGACAAACAACTCTCATGTAGACAAATAAATATTTGTTCTGTCTCTTACACCCCTGTAAAGTAGTATTTTTATAGTTTTGAAAGAAAAATTTTTAATTCTTTTACAAAAAGTGTCTTTAATTGAGAGAGGAATTACTAGTTGTTTTCGTTGTACTGTATCTGTTTTTCTTTAAGGCATAGAACCAAGCTCTAATAAATTTGATGTCATGTGTCCAGCTAGACTTCAATTTCTATAGACCAATGTCTTCTATGTGTTTCTTATATCTCACTCTTAGAATTTCAGTGTTTTTATAGTCGTCCTATCTCTTTACTAGCATTGCACTTCACATGCACTGAAAGCAGGTAAGTCATCCTTAATTCCTATGTATTCAGAGTAAGAGGAACCATTACTATGGAAACAAGTTTATGATGGTACAACCACATATACATCTGAACTAGATGATAAAATTCTGACCTGAGCCCTGAGATTCATGCCAACCCTAAAGGACAAGACATTCAAAGGAATCCTGGACAAAAAGATACACGATAACCTCTAAGTATATGTATTACAATCCATAAAATGTAAGAGAAGGAAGAGAAAAGAGAGAGAGAAAGAGAAAGGAAGAACAGAGATAACCTGCCATAGAGGCAGGCTAGGGGGGGGAGGGAATTGGGGACATTGGTGGGGAAAATGGGCACTGGTGGAGGGATGGGTGCTGGAACACTGTATAACCGAAACCCAAACATGAACATCTTTGTAATTGTATGTCTCACAGTGCTATAATAAAATAATAATAAAAGGAGTCCTGGAAATAGAGACTACCCATATGCATTTTCAACATGAAGGGCTAAAATATAAAGTATTGTTAAAGAGCAGAATTGTGTGTGCCTTTTTTTAAATGTGCAAAATGTGTGGGTATAATAAACAATCTTGTGTGGGGACATTGACTCTGGAGGGAGCCAGCCACTAAAATGTACAATCTCTCTGGCCCTGGCTATAAAGAGCATGTGCATGCCTTGATGTGCTGCACAAAAAGCCACTAACTATAACAACAAGGGTAAGCCACCTGCAAAGTCCAGTCTATTAAACATTTATGACAGCTAGTGGCATCTGCAAGAAAACCCTCAAGTAAAAATAGCCCAAGTGAAGGCTTCCAAATCCTGAAACCACAAAGTCATGAATAAGATCAAAAATATTTATTTAATCAAGAAGGGACTTTAAGAGAAAGTCCTAGACCCAAGAAAGGCACACAATATCAAGATGAGTTTGTATGAATCAAAAAAGAAAACGTTCAGGGAGGCAGAGCCATAGTACTGTACAGCAGGGAAGGCATTGCCTTGCACATAGCTGACCAGGGTTCAATTCTTGGTATCCCATATGGTCCACTCCAGCACTTCCAGGAGTAATTCCTGAGAAGAGCCAGAAGTAGCCCTTGAGAATTGCCAGATGTGATCCAAAAAAGCAAAAGCAAAAAAATGTATTAGAATAAATTGGAATCAGAATACAATGATGCATCCTTAGATGAAGATGCGTGTGTGTGTGTGGGGGGGTCTGTACTCAGGGAGGCGAGGCTAGGAAGAAGTGCAAGGTCCTGCAAAGCAGGGACACACAGGTTCCAGTGTCACAGGGAGGGAGCTGGTAGGGGAGGAACCCAAAAGCCACTGGATCTGAGGATGTGTAAACGTGTCCCTGTCACCATGGAATGCCATGGTTCTGCCAGGGTAAAATGAGGGTATCTTGTCTCATTAACATGAGCATTCTTCACAGGAAATCAAGGCAATCTCAATGCTTCAACATAATAAAGGAAAAAAAAAAAAAAAAAAAAAAAAAAAAAAAAAAAAAAAAAAAAAAAAAAAAAAAAAAAAAAAAAAAAAAAAAAGGAAAAAAAAAAAAAAAAAAAAAAAAAAAAAAAAAAAAAAAAAAAAAAAAAAAAAAAAAATAAAAAAAAAAAAAATAATTTTTTTTGGGTGGGAGGTTTGGTTTTTTTTTTGGTATTTTAAAAAAAAAAAAAAAAATAAAAAAAAAAAAAAAAAAATAAAAAAAAAAAAAAAAAAAAAAAAAAAAAAAAAAAGAAGTAAAAAAAATAAAAATAAAATAAATAAATAAAAAAAAAAAAAAAAAAACAAAAGAAGGGAAAAGGAAAAAAAAAAAAAAAAAAAAAAAACAAAAAAGGATAAAAAAAAAAAAAAAAAAAAATTATAATAAAAAAAAAAAAAATTTTTTTTTAAAAAAAAAAAAAAAAAAAAAAAAAAAACAAAAAAAAAAAAAAAAAAAAAAAAAAAATATTAATTAAAAAAAAATAAAAAAATAAAAAAAAAAAAAACCCCTTTTTTTATAAAAAAAAAAAATATTAAAATTGGGTGTTTTTTTTTTTTACAAGGGGGGGGCACCACCCTTCTACACTCTTCTATATAGAAGCTGTTTAAGGTTCTTTGTTGACAAGACCTTCCCTGAAGTTAGGGGATTGACTTGAGGTACTCTCTCCATTTTTTTTTGGTAGGGCTCTCCCTCAGGTGAGATCTTCTCTTTAGTGGGACTCCTTTCTAGTAGGGCCCTCTTTGGTAGGACTCTCTATCTCTCTCTCTGGTGGGATCCTCTTTGGTGGGAGACTTAGGATCTCATGTATGGTAAGTTCTGACCAGAGCTAGAGTTATTTCATTATATTGGATTGCAGTCGTAGAGCTTATGTACTATTAAAAGCCTTTTTGGAACTACACTGAATTTGTGAGTTTTCATTTGTTCCCTGGTGACCTTGGAGGTAGAAGAGAACTTCTGTCCTGATACTGTTGGGAACTCCAGCATCTCCCCAACAATTAATCTTTTTTTTGTTTGGTTTGGTTTATTTTGTTTTGGTTTGGTTTGGGTTGGGTTGGGTTGGCTTGGGTTGGCTTGGGTTGGCTTGGGTTGGCTTGGGTTAGCTTGGGTTTGGCCACACCTGGTGGTGCTTGGGGATTATGCTTGTCTCTGCACTCAGGAATGACTCCTGGTGAACCTCTGGGGATCATACGTGGTACCAGGATCAAATCCAGACTGGTCACATGCAAAGCCTTACCCTATGTACTATCTCTCCCACCCCATGGAATGCTTTACTCATCCCTGCAGTCCTAGTGGCTCTTTATTAGAACCCTACGACAAGAAGACCAGTCTTTGCTTGGTGACAGGAAAAGAGCAGTCGTGTAAAAAAAAGGCTTCTGCTAGCGCTAGAGAGGGTAAATTTAATTCCCAGAAGCCCAAGTGGTCTCCCAAGTGCAGAATCAGGAGCTAGCCCTGAGCACCAGACAAAACAAAAATAGGCTTCTTCACTCCTCCTTCCAAATCACAATTGTATCATACTAGTGAGAATGAATTCTGTTCCATACAGGGTTCTTCCCTTCTGGCCTCTGCAGTATACCTACAAAGCTAGCACCTAGGCAACCAGCTCATCAACCATATCAAATTGTCCCAAAGGAAAGGGAGAGCAGTGGGACCTTATTCTACTGGAAGTAGAGATAGTGGCTGCTGTAAAGGAAAGGAGTAGACAACTGTCCTAAACAAAAGGAAAGACTTTCTATACTCTCACATAGCAGCAATGATAATAATGACCACACAAGTCCCTTCGCTCCCCACTTCATCTAAACAAATAAGTAAGCATGTTTCATTTCACGAAAGTGCTGGTAATATCCTCAAAGACACTGGACTATAATGACGGAAGTGAAAGCAATTGTCACAATTATGATGTGGTCATTAAAAGGCATTAAGGACCAATATAACTCTCCTGGACAGGGAGTATTTCCTGTTCTTTATTCCTGGTATTCCTCCCATGTCTGGTGCCTGGTGCAGAATCTGGCATCAATACATATTACAGATTCTCATTTTCAGTATTATTGTACTTTCCAGTTTCTACAATATGTAGAAATCCGAGAACTATGAAAGGGAAAGAAATGAAAGAGAAAGGAATTTCTTTGTTTTTGGACACTCCAAGCTGTGCTCAGGTTGTATATTACTGGTTCTGTGCCCTGGTGGGCTCAGGGACCATATGGAGTGCCAAAGATTAAACCTAGGTCAACCACATGCAAGGCAAGCACCCTGCCTGCTGTACCATCACTTGGGCCCAAAGAAAGGAATTCTTTTAAAAAAAGTAACAGATGGGAGATCTCTACAGAGAGGTAGAATTCCCTTTAATTATAGAAATATTTCCAAGGGTCCAATTGTCCTGGCAATAAAGAATACTAAGCAAACTGATTGGCTTAAAGAATAAGCTACTATTTCAAGCACTTAGGCTTCTTATTATTATCTTATGAGTTCACTTCTTTCATACATCTCTGAGCCTCATCTTCATAACTGACAACTTTAGAATCCTTTAGAATTAACAATATAGGTATATTACTAATTGGTGTGCTTGCTGAGTTGAAAACTTTTTAATCTACAACTGAAAGACACGAAATACTATCCAAGCAAACACCATTCCCATATTGCTTTTATTTCCCCTCTAGAATCATAATCCATGACAAGAACAGGGCAAAATTAAATAAAGCAAATACTTCCTGAACTTCTACCACTTCAATCATTCCACTGGGCTCCATACATATTTCATCTTTTTTAATTTAATCACCATGAGGTAGACCATTACAAAGCTGTTCATGATCGGATTTCAGTCATACAGTGTTCCAGCACCCGTCCCTCCCCCCAGAGCATACTTCCCAATACCAATGTCCCCAGTTTCCCTCCCACTGCCCGAAACCTGCCTCTATGGCAGGCACTTTTATACTCTCTCTCTTTCTCTCTCTCCCTTCTCTCTCTTTCACACACATGTACACACACAAACACACACGTTTTGCATATTGTGGTTTGCAATATGTATTATGTGTTATCATGTGTATCCCTTTGCCTACTTTCACATTCAGTTATAGTCTAGCATTACCACTTCCAACTATTATTACCAGAATGGGCCCTTTTCTATCTTACCTACTCTCAGCCCCTGGACACTTGTGGTAGATTCCAACCACTGACAAGTCCTCCTGGCCCCTGTTTTCCCTGACCTTGGATAATCATATAACATCTTTAAAGAGACAGAATGCCCACATCATCTAAAACCCATGTAAAAATATACAATTGAGTGATGTGTATTCCCTCTGAGTCACAATGTTCTCACCTCTAAAAGGCTAAATTATTCCAGAGTCTTCAAGGTATGTACAAATATTAAATATGAAAAATGTAAATCACTTACTAAACTGAGGGAAATAATTCACAACTTTACTGTTAAAATATTCAGTCTAAAAATAGTTGGAAATAGTAACAATATACTAGAACTGAGTATTGAAAGTAGTAAATGGATACACATCAGTATTACAAACCACAATGCAAAGAGAGAGGGAGGGAGAGAAAGAGAGAAGGAGAGAGAGAGAGAGATTTCTGCCTGCATAAAGGCAAGTTGTGTGTGTGTGTCGGTGGGAGGGAGCTGAAGACATTGGTGTTGGTAAATATGCACTGGTGGAGGGGTGGGTGTTGGAATACTGATTGACTTAAACTCAATTATGAACAGCTTTATAATGGTCCATCTAATGGTGATTCAATTAAAAAAATAAGTCTACTTAGATTAATAAAATCAACATTTTAATATATAAATTTGGATATATGAAAATAACTTTTGGTTTGATGTGTTTTAAAACTTTAACATGTAACTTGTCAAAGATAGATAAGAATATGCAAAACAAAATATAGTATAAGGAAAGCCAAATAAACAGTACCATTTCTGGAAGATATCTTTGAAGCAAATTCATTGCCCATTCTAACAAGATTTTTAAATTAGCAAACAATTTCTAAGGGCCCCTCTGATCTTACACTTAAAGATTCTTCACCATGACTTTTATGGAAATTTTGACTTGCTTAAGCTGATAAAGACTTATATCAGATAGATAAAAATATCTCTAAGGAAAGAAAATCAAATTATATACATTTTAAACTTCAGTCTTGCATACAATTAAAATAAAAATCTGAACTGTCTTCAAAAAATTACAGATCATGGGGTTGAATTTAGAATTACTGAAGATATAACTTCACTGCCTCCTTAAATTCATGCTCATAAATGTGAGAGGCATTGGCGACAAATAGTTTTGCAAAATATGGTTTGTTGATCTCTCACAGTCAGACTTGGGTTATAGCCAACAAATCTTCCTGAATTTGAATGCTTGTAAAAAGAAATAACATCATTTACATTGTCCATGGGCTGTGATTTCAGATGCAAAAGCAAGATTTTTATTCTATTTTTTTATCTTGGCACTAAATTTTATTAGTAGTGTAGAAAAACTTATTTTGTTGTGACAGTCTCTTGACTGTTGACTTCTGTAACTCTCAGATACTTGATAATTTCAAAGAAAAGTTGCATAATGTGAGTGTGATCATATCAGAAGCACCAAGGAGCTAGAAATAATCAGGGCAAAGAAACTAATGGGACTGTGTCTGCAACACTTCACAGTTGACAAAGTCGTTTCATGCAGTTTCCTGGAAGTATGATTAATTGTGCAAGTTACTTTCAAAAAGTAGTAACAGTAATACTTATGAAAAGGTATTGCCTTCCAGTTACTCCCTACTCTGAGTCCATAGTATTAGTTAAACGAGGTTCCCCTTCAATATTTATTT
>JAJIBD010014614.1:0-20630 GCA_021461705.1 Cryptotis parvus | reverse complement strand
CCTATTTTTATGTTCATAGCAGCATTATTCACAATAGCCAGAATCTGGAAACAACCAGACTGTCCGGAGAACTGATGACTGGATAAAGAATCTTTTGGTACATGTACACAATGGAATACTGTTAGGAACAATGAAGTTATGAAATTTACCTTAAATGGATGGACATCGAGAGGATCATGTTGAGTATAATTAGCCAGAAGGAGAGAGACAGATATAGAATGTAATGACTGCATTTATTTGCAT
The DNA here is from genome assembly GCA_021461705.1 of Cryptotis parvus. Taxonomy (NCBI): domain Eukaryota; kingdom Metazoa; phylum Chordata; class Mammalia; order Eulipotyphla; family Soricidae; genus Cryptotis; species Cryptotis parvus. The sequence continues at coordinate 20,387 of JAJIBD010014614.1, read as the reverse complement.
GACATAAATATATATATGTACATATTATGATAACCAATATTCAAGGTCAGGTGAAGCATGGATCAGGAGGTCTGTCAAAGGTGGAAATTATCAAAACGTGTGGGAATCAGAGGCTAGGTAAGACATAGAATGGAACAGTGTGCCAATAATTGTCGAAAGTGCTAATAGCAATCTAGAACTGAGCATTAAGTACAGGCAAAAAGATACACATGACAACATTTTAATGTATGTATTGTAATACACAGTGTGGAAGGAAAGGAAAAGAGAGAGATAGTGAGAAAGAGAAAGAAATAAAGAACCTGCCATGGAGGCAGGCTAGGGGAGGGAGGAGGGAATTGGATACATTGGTTGTGGGAAATGTGCACTGGTGGAGGGATGGGTGCTGGAACACTATATGACTGAAGCCCAAATATGAATATCTTATGAAATCTTTGTAATTGTGTATCTCACGGTGGTATAATAAAATAATTAAAAAAAACTATTAAGCTCCAAAAGGCCCAGAAAAAAAGAACTAGTGACAGAGGGCTGGTAGGCAGAGCAGAAAGGAATGCAGGTTGTGCATCATGGAGGTGTATTACTAAGGTCAGGTTTCGTGGGACTGAATGAAAAGAGGAGTCTTGTCCCTGCAATACTGGCTGCTCCTCCTGATGCCCTTGTGCAGCAGGAGAACACTGAAACCAACTATTGGAACATTTTACAAATAATCATTAAAAAGCAGAGTAAGAAAAAAAAACAAGGACAAAGAACCTCTGGGCACATCTCTTCGAATCCACAGTTTGCCCTGCATTAACATATGCCTCAGAGACCTGGGCCCTATGAAAGCAGAATGAGAATGCTATTTGGATCTCCCACAGAGAAATAGAATAGCTATGCTTGCAATATCACACCTCACTCAAGTGAGAGATGGAATACGGAGTTCCAACCTCCATTGATGTTCCAGAGTCAGGAACGCTGTCTCATTTGCCAAGGCATTGAAAATCAGATGAGGTGGACATGACATGTAATCTGACTTGGAGACGACCTCTGGACTATTACTGACTGGATCCCATGTGACGTGAAAAGATCACGTGGTTGCCCACCTTCAAGATGGTCAGCCTTCTTTGTCAAGACCCTGAACAAATGGTTTGAGTCTCTTCATATTCCTGAAACAAGCAGATGCCATTGGGCTACACTGGAACATGATAGGGCCAAATAGAAACGTTAATGGAGCCCACTTGTGCAAATCAACGAATAATGGGATGTCAATTGATCAACTGAACAGGATTACTTTATGTCTTTTTCTCCTCAATTGCTATGGGAAGTACTTCCAGTAGTATATTGAATAGAAATGGTGAGAGTGACATCCTTTTTATTGTCCCTGATCTTGGTGGGGAGGGTTTTAGTTTTTCCTCATTGAGAATAATGCTTACTGGCTTTGATTACATTGAGGAAACTTCCATAAATTACCATTTTGAGAATTATCATCATGAATGTTGCTGGATCATGTCAAATGTTTTCTTTGGATCTATTGATATGATCATATGGTTTTAATTTTTTCTTTCATTGATATGATGTATTATGTTGATTGACTTGCAAATGTTAAAGCATCCTTGCATCCCTACAGTGAATCCTTCATGATCATAATGATTGTGTATGATCTTTTGATAAATCTTTGGTTTGTATTTGCTAATATTTTGTTGAAGCTCTTTGAATCTGTGTTCATCAGGGATACTGATCTGTAATATTCTTTTTTTGTAATTTCTCTGTCTACTTTGGGTATCAGGCTGATAGGTGCCTTGTAGAAATTGTATGGAAGTTTTTCTGTTTCTTCAGTTTCCTCAAAAGCTTGAATAGGACTGGCTATTAGGCGCTTTAAAGGTTTTGAGTAATTCACTACAAAATTCACCTGTATCTGGTTTTTTTGTTTTTGGGAAGACTTTTGATTACAATTTCAGTGTCCTGTTAGTGTTAGGCTCTTTAAATAGTCAAAATCTTCTTGGTTCAGTCTTGGATGGTTATAGGAATTCAGAAAATTTTCCATTTCCTCTAGGTTTTCTTGTTCATGGCATACAGACTCTCAAAGTCATCTCCAATGATCTTTTGAATTTCTATGAATTTTGTCTTGATGCCCCCTTTTGTTACTGATTCTATTTATAGTGTTCTTTCTCACCTTTTCTTTGTGAGACTTGCAAGTGGTTTGTCAATCTTGTTTATTTTTTCAAAAAACTAGCTGTTGGTTTATTCATCCTGGGTTTTTTTTTTGTATTGCAGCTAGTTGATTTCTGCTTTAAGTTTTATTATTTTCTTCTTCCTGCCTGTTTTGGGCTTCTTTTTGGTCATCTTATAAAAGCTTAAGCTGTGAAGTCAAATGTTTTATGTGGGCTCTTTCTCACTACTTGATAAACAGTTGCAGAGCTATAAACTTTCTTTTAATACTGCTTTTGCTGTGACCTGCAGGTTCTGATACCTTTTGTCTTCATAGTCATGCTTCCATGAATCTTTGAATTTCCTCTTTGATTTCCTTTATGACGCACTGATTATTCAGCAGTGAGCTGTTTAGTTTACAGATGTTTGTTATGTGATTAACTTCTATTTTCAATTCATTGTTATCTGAAAGAATAGTTAGCACAATTTCTCTTCTTGATTTTATTGAGGTATGTTTTGTGCCCCAGTACCAGTCTATCTTGGAGAATGTTCCACGTGCACTGGAGAAAATGTGTATTCGGCTTTATGGGAATAAAGAGCCCTTTATGGGAATAAAGATGCCTAGTTCTTCAACAAAATACAAGCAAAACAGAATTCACAGACGTATCAGAAAGATTATATATCATGACCAAGTTGGATTCTTCCCTGAGTACAAGGCTTGTTAAACATTTGCAAGTTAATCAACATGATACATCACATCAATAAGAGAGAAAATAAAAACTATATGATCATATCAATAGGTGTAGAAAAACTGTTTGACAAGACACAGCACCTTTTCATGATAAAAACTCTCCATAAAATGGAAATCAAAGGAACTTTCCTCAATATAGTCAAAATCATCTATTATAAGCCCACAGCAAGCATCATTCTCAATGAGGAAAATATAAAATCCTTCCAATGAAGATTGGGGACAAGACAAGTTTGCCCACTCTAACCACTTCTATTCAATATAGTACGGAAGTACTTGCCATAGTAATCAGGGAAGAAAAGGGCATTAAGGGCAACCAGATAGGCAAGGAAGAAGTCAAGTATCACTATTTGCTGATCTACCACAAAGCCCCTATAAACAATAGACACCTATAATAGAGTGGAGGAGTAAAAATCAATATCCAAAAGTCAACGACTTCCCTATATACAAATACTGAAAGAGTAGACAGGGATATTAAGAAAATGATATTCACAATTGTGTCACAGAAAAATCAAATACCTAGGAATCAGCTTAACTAGGAATATAACAACTTGTACAAAGAAAACTACAAAATGCTACTTCAAGAATTAAGAGAGGATACAAGGAAATGGAAACACATTCCCTGCTCTTGGGTTGGGAAAATTAACATTGTCAAAATGGTAATACTCCTAAAGCTTTATTCAGATCAATTGTAGTCCCTACATTCTTCAAAGAACTGATATTTTTAAAGAAATGACCAAGTAATTTTGAAATTTGTATGGAATAATAAAGCCCTATGAAGAGCTTGAATGGCTTGAGGCTCTTTGTATTCCTGGAACGGCAGATGCCCTTGGATTACGCTTGCTTGCGACAGGATGTATGGAGATGTCACTGGTGCCCACTCGAGCAAATCCATGAACAATGGGAAAATAAGTGATACAAGTGAAGTGATGAATAGCTAAAGCAATCTTTGGACAAAGACGATGGGAGACATCACCTTTCCCAACATCAAACTGCAATACAAAGTGGTAGTGATTAAAACAGACCTATATTGGAGTAAAAACAGAACTGTGGACCTATTGAATAGAGTTGAGTATTGTGACACACATCCTCAAATACATGATATTTAATTTTGATGAACTAGCGAAAAGTACCAAATGGAGCAAGGAAAGCCTCTTCAACAAGTGTTGCTGAGAAAACTGGGTAGCGACATGTAAAAAATTGATTATGGACCTCTGTCTAATACCATGCACAAAAGTCAGATCACAATGGATTAAAGATATCAATGTCAGAACTGAATCCATAAAGTATGTCAAAGAAATCACTTGATAACTTGACATCCTGTTATTCATCAATTTGCTCAAGCAGGAGCCAGTAACATTTCCATTTGACATTATCACGTGCTAGTGTAGCCCAATGACATCTGTTTGCTTCAGGAATACGAAGAGCCTCAGTCATTCGTTCAGGGTCTTGACAAAGAATTCTGACTATTTTGTAGGTGGGCAGCCCCGTGTCTTTTGAGGATATCCCGTGGGATCCAATCAGTAACGGCTGTAGACCAGTGATCATCTCTAAATCACATTACATATCCAGCCTATCTGATTTTCGATGCCTTGGCAAACGAGACAGCATCTCGGATTCTGTATCATTGATGGAGATCAGAACTCCAGATTCCTTCTCTCACTTGAATGATGCATGATATTCCAAGCATAGCTCTTTTGATTCCTCTTTGGGAGACCCAAGTAGTATTCTCATACTGCTTTCGTAGGGGCTTAGTTCTCTGAGACACATGTTAATGCAGGGAGAACAGTGGAGTTGAAGAGATGTGCCTGGAGCCGAGGTGTTTTGTCCTTTTAGCTATTTCTTTGATGCTCTTGAAGGTGTTCCATGCCACTCTCCTCCTCCTGTGCAGCTCAGGTTTTAGGTTGTTCATCATGTTGATTTCTCGACCTAGGTACACATAACTGCTATAAGTGCTGCATTCAGAGATGTTTGTTACATTGAGAGTGAATGAGGCCTCTGGAACTAGTTCCTTTTTCATGAACATTGTTTTTTTGAGATTCAGTTGTAGATCTATCTTTCCAGTAATAACAGTGTTTATTTCCCCGGCTCTGATAGAGATATCGAAGAAAAGATAGGAAAAACCCTCCACGATATTGAAGGTAAAGGTATCTTAAAAGATGAACACCAATAACAGAGCAATTAGAAGAAAAGATAAACATATGGGATTACATTAAATTAAAAAGCTTCTTTACCTCAAAAGAACACACAATACACAAAGATAGGTCAAGAGCGAGAAGAATATTTGCCCAATACTCTTCTGATAAGGATTTAATATACAGGATATGTCAGACACTGGTAGAACTTTAGAAGAATAAAACAACCAACCCCATCAAAATATGGGGAGAAGTAATGAACAGAAACTTCGAAAAAGATGAAATTTGAATGGACAAAAGGCATATGAAAAAAAGCTTATCATCACTAATCATCAGGGAAATGCAAATCAAAAGAACAATGAGACATCTTCTCACACCAAGAAAACTGGCACATATCCAAAAGAACAAAAACAACCAGTGCTGGCCTGATTGCAGGGAGAAAGGGACTCTTATCCATCATTGGTTGGAACGTTGTCTGGTACAGTCTCTTTGGAAAACAATAGTGACATTCCTCCAAAACTAGTAATTGAGTTACCATTTGACCCACACATACCACTCCAGGAATATACCCTGGGAGGCTAAATACACAGAGCAGAAACACTATCTGCACTTTTTTTTTGGTCATACCCAGCAATGCTCAGGTGTTACTCCTGGCTCTGCAATTAGGAAATACTCCTGGCTGTAGTCCGGGGACCTTATGGAATGCTGTTATCAAACCTAGGTCCAGCCACATGCAAGGCAAATACCCTATATTTGATCACAAGCCTGAGTCATCAGAGACCCACCCTACAGCAGTCTCTTTCAAGCCCAGCCGAAGTATGCCTGATCCAGAAACTCACATATAGGGCAGAGCTTCTACCGGCTCTCCCTGTGCCCAGAAGATCATGAGGTCCTCGGGAGGGATTGTGTGTTCTAGCCCTGGCTCACCATCCCAGCAGAACCTTGCAAGAAGCCAGAGGAATCCCCATACCATGAGGACTCATTTTCCACATCTGGACTCCCCAGTTCGTCACAGCCCCACCCAGCAGAAGAGCTGATCACAAGCCAGGCTCATGCAGCCACTTTGTGGCTGTGCGGTTCATCAATAAATTCATGAGATGAGAGGTGACTATGCACTAAATGAGAGGCAACTACAAGTATATCCCATCCACATGGCAGAGCCTGGAAAGCTACTCATGTCATATTTGATATGCCAAACTCCAGTACCTCATTCCCATGACCTAATGGAGTGGTTTGAGGCTCTTTATGTTCCTGGAGCGAGCAGATACCCTTTGGCTACACTAGCATGTAACAGGACATATGGAGATGTTACTGGTGCCTGTTCGAGTAAATCAATGAACAATGGGAAGACAAGTGATACAAATGATGATACCAATATCCAAGGCTAGGCACAGCATGGAACAAGAGGTGTTGTCAATGGGAGGAATCTACTCTAGTGTGTGGGAGTCACATGTTAGCAAAATAGAGAAAGAAACAGTGTGCTAATAATTATTGGAAATGAAAATAATAGCCTATAACTGAGCATTAAATGTAGGCAAAGGGATATACTTGACAACTTCTAAATGCATGTATTGCAAGCCACCATGTGTAATAGAAGGAAGAGAGAGAGAAAGAGAGACAGAGAGAAAGAGAGAGAGAAAGAGAAAGAAGAGGAAAAGTGCCTTCTATAGAGTCAGGCTGAAGATGGGGGATTAAATCAGGGGTCATTAATGTTGGAAAATGGACACTGATGGAGGGATATTGCTGGAACACTCTGTGACTAAAAACCATACATTAACATCTTTGTTATAGTATATCTCGTGGTGGTATAATAAAAAAAATTTAGAAAGGGCCTTCCCGAAAAGAGAGAGAGAGAAAGAGAAAGAGAGAGAAAGAAATTAAGAAAACAGCCATAGAGGCAGGCTAGGAATGTGGTGGGAAATGGGGACTGGTGGAGGGATGGGTGCTGGAACAATGTATGAATGAAACCCAAATATGAATATATTATGAACATCTTTGTAACTGTATATCTCATAGTGGTATAATAAAATATTAAAAAAAGAGACCCTCACACCTGCCTGTCTCCGCCTCAGGTATTCTCCCTGGGGGTGTGGCTGGCCGGCAGCTGCTGATTAATACAAAAACTAGGAAATTCAACATCAAGGGAAGGTAATACCCTCAAGAAAAAAGAAACAGTACTCTAGAGGAATCTATCCCTGAACACCACAACACCATGGGGAAACAATGCAGATCCCCAGTTCGAAGAACAGATGAAGGAATCAACCCTGAACACTCAAAAAAGAATGCGGATGTGCATGATCTCTCTGACAATGAATTTAGAGAAGAAATCGGTAGGTTGTTTAAGGAGCTCAACGAAAAAATGGAGCAGATGTTCAATAAAATACAGGAGAACATAAACGAAGCAGTTGAAAGGGCAGTCAATAAATTATGGGAGGAAATGAGAGCAGAAATGAGAATGATGCAAATAGAAATGTCATCGCTTAAAAACTAGGTAGATGAAATGAAAAACACTATAGGTGCTCTAAACAGTAGGATGACAGCAGTGAAAGAGAGAATCAGTGAGACTGAAGATGAGCTACAGAAAGCTCTCAGAGAACTACAGAAGATGGAAAAAGACCAGAAAATGGATCAGCACCGAAACAGAGAACAATGGGATGAAGCCAGGTGGAATAACATAAGAGTCATTGGAGTCCCAGAGGGACAGTAAAGTAACCCCAAGGAAATTAAAACAGTTGAAAACATCCTGGCTGAAAAGTTCCCCAAGTTAAAGGACGAAGGCATCCAGATACAAGAAGCCCGACGTGTACCAGCAAGAAGAGACCCCAATAGAAAGACCAAAAGACACATCCTAGTCAAAGTAATGGATGCCATAGACAGAGACATAATTCTTCAGGCAGCAAGATCAAAGAAGGAAATTGTATACAAAGGAGCATCCATTCGACTTTCAGCAGACTTCTCAGAAAACACCCTCTAAACCCGAAGGCAGTGGTGGGATATAGTAAAAAAAATTAATGAAATGAATGCCTCGGTAAGAATTCTTTATCCAGCTAAACTCTCACTCAGATTTGAAGGACAGATATGCAACTTCTGGATAAACAATAGCTTAGGACATTGTAAAATCAAAACCAACCTTAAAAGAAGGACTGAAAGATCTACTCTAAGACGAGACATAACCCAAAGGAACAACCAACCTATACAGAAAGATGGCACAAAATCCCAGGAGAATAATCTCACTCAATGTCAATGGTCTAAATACAACAGTTAAGAGACACAGAGTGGCAAAATGGATCAAAAAATTGAATCCGACATTCTGCTGCCTTCAAGAAACATACCTGAACAATAGGAGCAAAGACAAGCTCAAAATAAAAGGCTGGAAAACAATCCTTCACTCAAACAACCCATCCGAAAATGCTGGGTTAGCCATACTGATATCCGACAACATAGGCTTCAGGCTGAAGAAGGTTAGAAAGGACAGTGAAGGTCACTTCTTAATAGTCAAGGGATGAAAATCAGGAAGAAATCACGCTATTAAACATATATGCACCCAACAATGGGGCCAGCAAACTACCTAAAACAACTACTAATAGACTTCATTGACAGCAGCACAATTGTAGTTGGAGACTTCAACACTGCTCTATCAACCTAGATAGATCAACAAGATTGAAACTTACCAAAGATATACTGACCCTAAAAGAAGAGATGGAAGAAAAAGAGCTGGTAGACATATACAGGGCATTTCATCCCCAAAAAGCTGAATACACTTTCTTCTCCAGTGCACATGGAACATACTCCAAAATAGATCACTTGATGAGCCATAAATCATACCTCCATAAAAACAAGAAGATAGAAATTGTGCCAACTATTTTTTCAGTTCATGATGCACTGAAAATAGAAGTTAATTGTACACAAAAACGGAGACCAAAACCAAGTACACGGAAACTAAACAGCTCACTGCTGAACAACCAGAAAGTCATAAAAGAAACCAAAGAGGAAATCCAAAGATTCCTGGAAACAAATGAGACTGAAGACACGAATTACCAGAAATTCTGGGATAGAGCAAAAGCAAGGTTAAGAGGCAAGTTCATAACTCTTCAAGCATTCATCAGAAAAGAAGAAAAGGCCATCACAAACAGTCTGATTTCACAAATTAAGATCTTAGAGAGTGATCAACAAAAGGAGCCCAACCCAAGCAGAAAGAAATAAATAATAAATCTTAGAGCAGAAGTCAATGAGATGGAATGTCAAAAACAATCCAGAAGATGAAGAACACTTTTTATATGCCTTTTGGTCATTCGAATTTCTTCTTTTTGGAAGCTTCTGTTCATTTCTTCTCCCCATTTTTTGATGGGGTTGGCTGTTTTTTTTCTTGTGGAGTGCTACCAGTGCCTGATATATCCTGGATATTAACCCCTTGTCAGATGGGTATTGGGTGAATATCCTTTCCCACTCTGTGGATTGTCTTTGTATCTTGGTCACCGTTCCTTTTTAAGGTGCAGAAGCTTTTTAGTTTTATATAATCCCATTTGTTTATCTTTGCTTCCATTTGCTTGGTCAGTGGTGTGTCATCTTTAAAGATTCTTTTCATTTCGATGTTGTAGAGTGTTTCTCCCATGTTTTCTTCGATGTACCTTATAGATTCATGTCTGATGTTGAGATCTAGAATCCATTTTGATCTGACTTTTGTGCATGGCGTTAGAAGGAGGTCTAAGTTCATTTTTTACATGTAGCTGCCCAGTTTTCCCAGCACCATTTGTTGAAGAGGCTTTCTTTGCTCCACTTAATATTTTCATCTTTAATCATCAGGGAGATGCAAATCAAAACAACAGTGAGGTACCATCTCACACCACAGAGACTGGCACACATCTAAAACAGCAAGAACAACCAGTGCTGGCGTGGATGTGGGGAAAAAGGGGACTCTGATCCACTGCTGGTGGGAGTGCCGACTGGTCCAGCCCTTTTGGAAAACAATATGGGCATTCCTCCGAAAACTAAATATTGAGCTCCCATTTGATCCAGCAATAGCACTCCTGGGAATATACCCGAGAGACCGAAAAACACATAGCAGAAACACTATCTGTACTTCTTTATTCATCTCTGCGCTATTCACTATAGCTAGAATCTGGAAACAACCTAAATGCCCGAGAACAGAGGACTGGCTAAAGCAACTGTGGTTCATCTACACTATGGAATACTAAGCGGCTGTCAGAAAAGATAACATTATGAAATTTACCTGCAAATGGAGGACATGGAGACTATCATGCTGAGTGAAATTAGTCAGAAGGAAAAGGACAGATATAGAATGACTGCATTCATTAATGGGATATAAATAGATACCAGTGCTTTACTAATTGTGGGCAATGGTAATGGCAGATTAAAACTCACCATTGAATATACACAAAGAGACTTAAGTGATAAACTCTAAATATCTGCAGGGCGAGCCACACTGTGTAAAATAAGAGGGAGAGAGATGCAGAGACAGAGAGAGAAAGAGAGGAAATGGGGTACCTGCTATTAAGGCAGCATGGGGGTGGGCAGGAGAGGGTGGGGTACATTGATGGGTGGAAATGGGGCACTGGTGGAGGGATGGGTGCTGGTATACTGTATTACCAAGAACCAATTATGAACACCTTTTAATTGTATGTTTCACTGTGGTATAATAAAAAATCAAAAAAAAGAAAAAAAACAATCCAAAAGATCAATGAAACCAAAAGCTGGTTCTTTGAAAAAATAAACAAATTGAAAAACCACTTGCAAACTTGTAATAAAAGAAAAGAGAGAATCCAAATAAATAGAATCAGAAATGAAAACGGGACATCACAACAGAAACCACAGAAATTCATAAGATCATCAGAGATTACTATGAGAGCCTGTATGCAATGAAACAAGAGAACCTAGAAGAAATGGACAAATTTCTGAATTCCTATAGCCTCCCAAGTCTGCAACAAGAAGATTTGGAATACCTCAACAAAAAATATCTCCATCGAGGAGATGGAATCGGTAATCAAAAAGTCTCCCCAAACACAAAAGCCCAGGTCCAGATTGACTCACCAGTGAATTCTACAAAACCTTAAATAGGAATTACTCCCAATTCTTTTCAAACTCTTCTGGAAAATTGAATAAACAGAAACACTCCCAAATAGCTTTTATGAGGCACATATCACCCTGAAACCAAAAGCGGACAGAGATGTCACAAAAAAGGAAAACTACAGAACAATCTCCCTAATGAATACAGCTGCTAAGATCTTCAACAAAATACTAGTAAATAGAATCCAAAGACTCATCAAAAAGATTATACACCATGACCAAGAGGGATTCATCCCGGGAATTCAAGGATGGTTCAACACCCTCAAGTCAATCAACATAATTCATCACATCAACAAAAAGAAAAATAAAAACCATACGATCATATCAATAGATGCAGAGAAAGCATTTGACAAGATTCAACACCCGTTCATAATAAAAGTTCTCCGTAAAATGGGGATTGAAGGAACCTTCCACAAGATAATCCAGGCCATCTAATACAAGCCCACAGCGAGCATCATTCTCAATGGGAAAAACTGAAAGCCTTCCCCTTAAGATCAGGGACAAGACAAGGCTGCCCACTCTCACCACTTCTATTCAATATAGTAATGGAAGTACTTGCCATAGCAATCAGGGAAGAATAAAGACATTAAGGGCATCTGGATAGGAAGGGAAGAAGCCAAGTTATCACTATTTGCAGATGACATATATTATACCTGGAAAACGTGAAACTGTACCAAGAGGCTCCTAGAAATAATACATTCCTATAGTAGAGTGGCAGGGTACAGAAATCAATACCCAAAAGTCAATGGCCTTCCTATATGCAAACAGCGAAAGAGAAGAAAGGGACATTAAAGAAACTATCCTGTTCACAATTTTGCCGCAGAAAATCAAATACCTAGGAATCAGTTTGACAAATAATGTAAAGGATTTCTACAAAGAAAACTACAAAACGTTACTTCAGGAAATAAAAGAGGACCTGAGGAAATGGAGACACATTCCCTGCTCATGGATTGGAAGGATTAACATTATGAAAATGGTAATACTCCCTAGAGCTTTATACAGATTCAATGCGGGCCCTATAAAGATACACATGATATTCTTCAAAGAAATTGAACAAACACTCCTGAAATTTGTATGGAATAATAAAACCCCACGAAAGCTAAAGCAATCCTTGGGAAAAGAAGATGGGAGGTATCACTTTTCCCAACCTCAAGCTCTACTACAGAGCAGTTGTAATTAAGACAGTGTGGTATTGGTAGAGAGACAGACCTGTAGACCTATGGAATAGAACTGAATATCCTGAAACACACTCTCAAATATACAACCACTTAATCTTCGATAAAGGAGCAAAAAATATTAAGTGGAGCAAAGAAAGCCTTTTCAACAAATGGTGCTGGGAAAACTGGGCAGCTACATGTAAAAAAATGAACTTAGACCTCCTTCTAACGCCATGCACAAACGTCAGATCAAAATGGATTACAGATCTCAACATCAGACACGAATCTATAAGGTACATCAAAGAAACCATAGGAGAAACGCTCTACGACATCGAAACGAAAAGGATCTTTAAAGACGACACACCACTGACCAGGCAAATGGAAGCAAAGATAAACAAATGGGATTATATAAAATTGAAAAGCTTCTGCACCTCAAAAGAAATGATGACCAAGATACAAAGACAATTCACAGAGTTGGAAAGGATATTCACCCAATACCCATCTGATAAGGGGTTAATATCCAGGATATATCAGGCACTGGTAGCACTCCACAAGAAAAAAACAGTCAACCCCATCAAAAAATGGGGAGAAGAAATGAACAGAAGCTTCCAAAAAAGAAGAAATTCGAATGGCCAAAAGGTATATGAAAAAGTGCTCTTCATCTTTAATCATCAGGGAGATGCAAATCAAAACAACAATGAGGTACCATCTCACACCACAGAGACTGGCACACATCCAAAACAGCAAGAACACCCGGTGCTGGCGTGGATGTGGGGAATAAGGGACTCTGATCCACTGTTGGTGGGAGTGCCGGCTGGTCCAGCACTTTTGGAAAACAATATGGGCATTCCTCCGAAAACTAAATATTGAGCTCCCATTTGATGCAGCAATAGCACTCCTGGGAATATACCTGAGAGACCGAAAAACACATAGCAGAAACACTATCTGTACTTCTTTATTCATCTCTGCGCTATTCACTATAGGTAGAATCTGGAAACAACCTAAATGCCCAAGAACAGAGGACTGGCTAAAGAAACTGTGGTTCATCTACACTATGGAATACTATGCAGCTGTCAGAAAAGACGAACTTATGAAATTTACCTGCAAGTGGATAGACATGGAGTCTATCATGCTGAGTGAAATTAGTCAGAAGGAAAAGGACAGATATAGCATGACTGCATTCATTAATAGGATATAAATAGATACCAGTGTTTTACTAAATGTGGGAAATGGTAATGGCAGATTAAAACTCACCATTGAATATACGCAAAGAGACTTAAGTGATAAAATCTAAATATCTGCAGGGCTAGCCACAATGTGTAAAAGAAGAGGGAGAGAGATGCAGGCACAGAGAGAGAGACAGAGAGAGAAAGAGAGGAAACGGGTATACCTGCTATTGAGGCTGCCTGGGGGGTGGTTGGGAGGGGTGGGGTACATTGGTGGTGGAAATGGGGCACTGGTGGATGGATGGTGCTGGTATACTGTACTACCAAGAACCAACTATGAAACCCTTTGTAATTGTATGTCTCACGGTGGTATAATAAAAATTTTAAAAACAAAATAGAATCAGAGAAATAAAAGATCCTATAATTTATTGACTAACACATGGAGTTCACCTGTGACCTTGACAAAAAGTAGAGACAAATACTTTTTGTACAGCTCACTTCTTCCACCCTCACTTGAACTTCTAGTAGAATTCATTCACTCAGCATTGTTTACTATTATCACTAATATTATTTGCTGGATAGTTACTATGTGCTGGGCACTTTCACTCAAAACAACATAAGCCAATGAAGCATTTTTTTCTTATTTATCAGAAATAAAAGATCTATATATATACATATAAATATATATTTGTATATATGATAAACTGTAGCCCAATATAGTAAATACACTATCGTCTTATTGCAGTGGAGTGTTTATATAAAGAATTCAATCACTTTTCTAACTATTTGAAAATGGTTAGAGGCTTAGAAAACACATCAAAAGTATTCTTTCTCCATCAATTTGTAGAAAATATTTTAAAAATAAAGTCTAAATGGTTAATAGCTGTGTATATTATAGACTTACATTTGATAAATGACTTTTTTGCTTTTCAGTTATTGACTATTGTCTTATCCCATTCACACAGGACTTGTTTGGGGTGATATGGTTTGTTTTCATTTCCTGGAATCTTTGATCCACGAGAGGGCAATGTAAATGATATGATGAAAATTGGAAAGAATTGTGCTGTAGCAAAGATCCTTTAGAATCTAGTCAGCGAGTTTATACCACCAAACACAAGAGCCTATTAAACTAAGTGAAAGGACACACTTGAGTGCCCGCACCATTACTCCTTCAAATAAATATCCTTACTAGATTTATCTAAATGCTTCATGTGTACAAGAGGGTGTGTGAGCTTGTGCATATGTATATTTGTGTGGTTATACAATTTAATAAGTGCAGCTGTGTTTACTCAAATACATAACATTCTTCATATACACAGGGCACACATGTGCTGGAGATCATTCATAGCTTTTTCCTGGAAAGAGTATAAGTAGAAAAATTATACAATCCATGAAAACCAACTCATATTGGCTTTTAGACATTAATGCAGAGAAATGCTTGAAGTAAATCTACAGCTGGAATCCCTGCTTTGAAACCTAAAACTATACATTCAACTGACTGAATAACTAGCTGTAGTCCATTTAGAATTACTTCTGAGAATCGTCACACATATGATTAAAGAATTAGAAAATCATATTTACTTGAAAATGTTAAAGAAAACATATTATATATGGCAAACAGAAAATAGTGAATAATAACTCACTGTTTTGCATTCCACGAAAGTTATACTGCAGAATATAATAACCCATTTTCTGACCATTGAGGGGTTGATGTGGAGTCACAGTTTCATCCAAAGTTTTATCAAATACTCTACTATATTATAAAACTGGAGACTACAACTTATTTTTTAAACATCATTAGACTGTGCTCCTTAAATGCTCTTTTAACAATACATATACTATTGTTTATACTATTTCACTTTTTTATCAAATATATCTTGCCCCTCGAGGTGTTGTAGGTGTGGCTGCCATGCCTGCTGTGTCATCAGGTGACAGAGAGAAGACAGGCTTGTCTACACCCACAGCTCTGCCCCATGGGACCTGGATGGTTGATGGTCTACAAAGAAAAATACTGAGTCCCCTGGGATAAACCTATATAAAAGGCAGAGCCTGGCAAGCTACCCATGGTGTATTCAATATGCCGAAAACAATAACAATAATGGACCTCATTCCTAATGAATGGAGATATTACTGGAACCCACTCGAGCAACAGGTGATGCTCAACAGGAACATCAGGAATATGTTCCTGTTGAACAACAGGAAGACAGGTGACAAGACATGTGATCAAATACATCATTTCCAGGGTTTGTATTATTTCCACTAGTTTGATGACTTGCGGCTGTGTGACTTCGGGCCTCATGGTCAGCATCCGGACAGCGAAAATGGTATCTAATGTGGTGGACGAGTCTCTTTCTTGAAAATATTACCTTCCCTTGGTGTTGAATTTTCTTGTTTTTGTATTAATATGCAGCCGCATGAGCGGCCACCCGCTGGGCCAGTCACACCCCCCAGGGAGAATACCTTAGGCAGAGAAAGGCCCATCTCCCATTCTATTTTGGAATGAGAAGGAATGGGAGTGAATGAAGAAAGACAGTCGGCAACTATGCTACCTTCACTTTGCTGATGACATCATTTTAATATCTCCAAACATTAGCCAAGCAGCACAAATTCTGGCTGACTTTGACCAAGAATGTGGAAAGATACGTCTACAGCTGAATCTCAACAAAACTATGTTCATGAAAAATGAACTAGTTCCAGAGGTCCCATTCACTCTAAATGGAACAAACATCTCTGAATGTAGCAGTTATGTGTACCTAGGTCAAGAAGTCAACATGATGAACGACCTAAACCTGAGCTGTGCAGGAGGAAGAGAGCAGCATGGAATGCATTCAAAAGCATTGAAGAAATAGCTAAAAAGACAAAGAACCTCCAACTCCAGACACATCTCTTCGTCTCCACCATTCTCCCTGCATTAACATACTCTTCAGAGACCTGGGCCCTATGAAAGCAGAATGAGAATGCTATTTGGGTCTCCCAGAGAGGAATTGAAAGAGCTATGCTTGGAATATCACACCTCACTCAAGTGAGAGAAGGAATCCGGAGTTCTGACCTCCGTCGCTGTTCCAGTGTCAGGGATGCTGTCTCGTTTACCAAGGCATTGAAAATCAGATGGGCTGGACATGTAATATGATTTGGAGATGACCGCTGGACTAGAGCCATTACTGACTGGATCCCACGGGATGTCAAAAGATCACGTGGCCGCCCACCTACAAGATGATCAGACTTCTTCGTCAAGACCCTGAACGAACAGTTTGAGGTTCTTCATATTCCTGAAGCAACCAGATGCCATTGGGCTACACTGGCATGTGATAGAGTCAAATGGAAATGTTACTGGTGCCTGCTCAAGCAAATTGATGAATAACGGGATGTCAAGTGATCAAGTGATTAATATTTACCCACATTTTGTATTTCTTTTAAATAAATAGAATCCACCATGGAATGAGGGATTTTATTTATGAAGAGTTTAAAAAATAAAATTCATTATGTATCGCCTATGACCTAGAAAATGTCTGATACATAGTCAAAAATATTTTTGAATAACTGGAAAGCTCACCTGAGAATTGAAAAAATAAATAGTCTTCAGGGATCAGTGGGAGACAACTAGATGTTCTAACTATCTTCTATTTCATTACAAGCCTCCTGAAACTAATGTCACTAAGCAGCAGTAAGTATTTTGTACACACATCTGTAATGTGGTTAAAGTTCAGCAGGAGTAGTCTTTGACCCATAATGGCTCACCTTAGGGAAATAGATGTGTTCTCAAGATTGGTCATTAACTTGGGAACTCAGGAGTTCCCTCTGGCCATGCCCTTGGGTGACAGAACAAGGAACCCAAAAGACAAGAAACTGAATCATTACTCACCTACTAGTATATCATGTAAGTACCACAGATCATCAGAGCCCCACCAAAGAGAAAAGCTTATCTCAAGCCCAACTCACCAGAGCCCCCACACAACAGAGCAGTCAATTCCAAGCCCAGGTAGGCAGTTCTCAGAGGCAAAAATCACCGGGTGTTCATGGAGATGGAGCTGGGGTCCCCCTCCCCTCTCTGTCCCATCCGGGATGCCTGGTGGACCAGCCCACGAACTGCCTCAACCCTATCGGCCATCATGCAGAGACTCAAACACATGAGGGAGAGCTGCCATCTGGCCCTCCTGAGCCGCTTGTGTGGTACATCAAACTATTGGAAACAATCACATTCTAGAAACTCGGAAAGTAAATTCAAGAACAGAATTTGGCCAGGTATACCATAACCAAGAATAGGGAAGAAAATGGATTAACCAATAACATTGCCATGTATGTGCTTTAATGGTCAATACAATCAGTGCCAGCTGATAGAACAAGTTGGGGATTGGTGTGGGTGGGAAATGAGGGTTTTGGTGGTGGGAACACACTGGTGGTGGGAGTGGCGAAGTATGACACTTTTATCAACAGTATTATGAAAACCTTTTTACTTTGTAAATCGTGGTGTTTCAATAAAAAGAGGCGAAAAGATATAACCTGAATCAACTTATCAAAAGTATTGAAATTAGAATAGTAACACTCCCATCAAGAACCAGATCAGTGGTACATTGGTTAGGGTGTTTGCCTTACAATCAACAGGCCCAGGTTCCATGTCCGACACCACAAAAGGTCTCCCAACCCCTTCAAGGAGTGATTTCTCAGTGCAGAGTCAGTAGTAAGCCCTGAGCAAAGCAGCATGTGCCTCCCACAAAAAAAAATAGAGATATACTTGGACAGTGTTATATAGCCAGTGAGCATGAAACCAGTAATGAGTACTTTAACCTACATTCGATCCCTTGATACTTAACCACTCTTTCCCTTTCATAATTTGCCCAATAATCTTGTAAAGTGGAAACTCTTCACCATGTTTATCACAAACTCCCCATCCACTGACAGAACAAAAACCTGAGACTTATGGCTCAGTCCCCAAGTCATTTATTTACAAGTTCTTTGCCCAAATCTTATAAGTTGAATTAGATTACCATTGCAAAGGAATATTCAAAACCGAGACCCAAATGTCATAAAGGAACCCCAAAATATATTCTAAGTCACATGGAGCTGGGAGTGAAACTCAAGTATGCAGCTTTAAAATCAGGCCACTATATTCTCCCCTATCCCCATATTTAGGGGCAGGGCAGGAAAGACAAAATGAAAAGCTGAAACTAGTAGAGTGTAAACCTTTTTCACACTGGAATTCTGACCTCTGAGAGGAGAGGGACAGAGGGGTCAGAGATGAAAATATATCTAGAGATTATTGTGAAAATTTCTTATCTCTTGTTATATCTTGTGTTCATGATCTTTAAGGTTATAAGAACCAGCAACATATAAATACATATATGAATATATATGCATATATATTTTTTCCTTTCTCGGAAATTTTTTTGTACTCAACTCCAGAGAACAATCTTTTTCATTTAACTTCATCCAATCAATCAATTGACAGAAGAAGGTGAAGTGATAAAAGTTAACACCTATCCAGAGACCTCTTTCTGTTTAGTCAATTAATTGTTAAACCTATGGAGAAAAGAGATAGAAAAAAGCAAGTAGAAAAGGAAGAGGTGAGCAGAGTAAAAAGAAATAAACTAATTTCAGAATTTGTCAGGGTTCTTCTCAACCCTTCGTAGGAAGATGTCCCCTGTGGCCCATTTGAAGCCATTTACAAAACCTTTCAGATTTCTTTGATTTTAACATCTGCTTTCCTCTTTCTCCTCTGCACAGTCCTATGCTTCCTTGATACATAACAGTCAGCCTTTGATCTTGGTGCCACTGGTTAGCTACAAACTGTAAACTTATCCCTCCTCAAGCTAATTCTGTGCAAAGATATAATCTACATCATTTCCTTCTTCACAATATTTATCACAAGCTCCCATCAACTTTGACAAGAATCATACCAGCTCTCCCATGATGATATACAATCACTAGTCATCTATAAAAGCAGAGATTTCATACAATACATGCTCCCATAGTTATTATGTCAATCCAATAAATCAAGTCTATCTTAAAATGGCATAAAGTTCCTAATAAAATCAGATTATGCACAAATTATATGTCTAGTATTTTAGTCAAATTTATTCAATTACATAGGGCAATTCTCTATATTATTTGTGTAATTTCCATAACTATGATTCATTGATTTCTGTGTATTTCAAATTTGTAATGACAGTATTCAAAGTGTGAGAAGAGTTGGAAAAAATACAAAAATATTAAATAGAAAATAATAAAAGGTCATACTAATGAACAGAAACTCTAAACAAATAATAATTATATTTATTATGGGCTTGTAAAAATATTCTAATTTATTTATATTCTCAGGTAATGATAATTTACAATAGCAATTTGGATGTAATGAAACATTTCCTCAAAATATTTTGAGACAATTTCAGTATTTCCAGGTGAAGTTCTACCACATAACATTTAAATTCCATTTTCTATTCAGTGATAGTGAGGGCAAAAGTGAAGATTGGACAACTTTTGGGTGAAATAATTATATATTCTGAATAATAATGACTGTTATGTATTTATATTACTGCTCATTTATCTTTTTGGGAAAAATATAAGAAATATGATAAAAAGAACTATTTTTGAGAGTAGAAATTTCTTCCGTGTTTTAAAATAAGAAGAAAAATTTAAACTTTATATTTTCCAATTACTTTAAATTATTTATATCCAAATGAATTTTTCATTTTGTGACTTTTCCATACAGTTGCAATATTCATGGAGTCTCTCTAATAATCTACATTGGGCTTCTGGTAACTCTTCTCTATTTCCTAAATGTAGCTCCTATATAGTATAGGAGCTATATAAACAGAATTATGTAGGATTGTATTAAACAACTAGGGCTTTATTTCTTTTTATTTAACTTTTAATTTTGGTTACTGTGACTTAAAGTTTTACAATACTGTCAAATGACAGAGTTTCAGGAATATTATGCTCCAATACCACACCCTCCATCAAAGGGTCTGTTTTCCTT